>CAUYPK010009268.1:0-66773 GCA_963574355.1 Loris lydekkerianus | reverse complement strand
ATTATGCAGCCTTAAAGAAAGATGGAGACTTTACCTCTTTTATGTTTACATGGATGGAACTGGAAAATATTCTTCTTAGTAAAGTATCTCAAGAATGGAAGAAAAAGTACCCAATGTACTCACCCCTACTATGAAACTAGTTTAGGGTTTTCACATGAAAGCTATAACCCAGTTGCGACCTGAGAATGGGGGAAAGGGGGAGAGGGAGGGGAGGGAGGGGGGAGGTGAGTACAGGGAGGGGGACTGGTGGGATCACACCTGCGGTGCATCTTGCAAGGATATATGTGAAACTTAGTGAATGAAGAATGTAAATGTCTTGGCATAACAACTAAAAAAACGCCAGGAAGGCTATGTAGACCCGTGTGATGAAAATGTGTCAAACGGTTTATGAAACTAGTGTATGATGCCCCATGATCATATCGATGTGCACAGCTATGATTTAATAAAATAAATAAATAAATATTCTTCTTCTTTCTTCTAAGATTTTAATTACTAAACAAAACATATATGAGATTAGTTTCTTTTTTTTTTTTTTTAATTTCCTTTTTTATTTTATTTTGGTTGTGGCTGGGTTTGAACCTACTACCTCTGGTATATGGGGCCGGCACCCTACTCCTTTGAGCCATAGGAGCCACCCGATTAGTTTGATTCTTGGCTCTTGGATTCAATGACTATCTAGGTTTCTTCTAGCTTGAACGTGGTCCATAAAATTAGGCTTACTCTAGGGAATTGGTGTGTGGTTATGAAATGATATTTAATTCCTCTTCATTAAAAGTGGTAAGAATTTGCAAGAATCTAAATAAAGTGTCTAATACATTTGCAAAGAATGTTAACTCCGTTTTCACATTTTTCATTGAATTTGTTTATTTTCTAAGAAATGGAATAAAATTATAGAGGCTGTCTGGTACTTGGGTTTACATCTTTTTTATTGGAAGATACAAGTATGGGCTTTGTCAAAGAGAATAGCACTGAACATCTGTGAAAAATAGCGAAAAAGGACTTTTTCAAGACTATTGCAATGAGGGAAAGAGATAGAACTCAAATTCATTGAAACAAACCACAAGGGAGTGTCAGCCTTGGGATGGGCTAGTGGAAAACTGCTGTGGAACAGTAGGGGAGAGGTTGGTTGGTGTGATTAGGCCATCCGTATTTATTGATTGTCACTCATTGAAGTTAAGCTCTGACCCTTTCCCAGAGACTAGGAGACGGGCACTATCTTTATTTATGATCATGTTTCAAAAGAATGGCTCTCAGGTCAGAAGACGTGTATCTCAAAGGGTCAGAGAAAGGGTTTACAATGCAAGGTTTCTAAAAAAAGTGTTCTAAGAAAAAAAAGAGGTCAGGGGCCTATGGTCAGGAAGAAACCTGTCTAAAATTTAGCCAAGCAGAGGGGAATGTTAAGGCCATCTGGGTCAGCTTTTTAGAAGTAAGAAATAAAGAAGATAGAATCTGATCCTTCTCCTCTGAGGATCTGTGGGCAAAGCTCTATTAACATCATCCCGCCTGTATATGTGTGCATATATATGTGTGCGTATGGGTGTGTGCACATGTGAGTGTGCATAACTAAGAAAACTGCAAGGCCAGGTATACAGGTTCATGGGGAAGGTTCCATACCCATGAGGCAGATTTCTGGAAGTTTGAGGCCTGAGTATTGTGAACCTGCTTCAGGGAAATATATTTTTCCCTCTTTTATATCCAGAGTTCTTCCTTCTCTTTGAAAAGCTGTCTTCTTTTGCTTAGACAATCTTTTTCTCCATAAAAGTACCTCTAATACAGAGCTTTCTTTTGTGTTGTAAATGCAGTATATGGGTCGAAAGCAGATTTGTTTTATGTTAGCTCAATGGAGCCCTAAAAATGGATTTTTATGTATTCAGTCACCAAGGCCATGCCATTTACTGTCTCCTGGAATGACTTCCCTTTAATATGAAGGCTCTAAATGAATGGGTTTGGTCTTGAAAAGCATTGCAGATTAAATTAGTCTACATTAAGTTCTAATATTTTCTGCTCAGTGATGGTGGTCTGTAATTCCTATATTGTGTTTAAGATTTTTCAGACATACAAAAGCTGAAAGTATTTATCTTCAGCAGACCTGCACAGCAAGGAATGTGAAAGGAAAGTCTTCAGGCAGGAGGAAATTAATACCAGATGGAATCTGGACTTACACAAAGGAATGAAGCCTTTGGAAAGGTAACAGAAGTAACCACATAGGGCTTTTTTCGCATACCATTCACCCAAAGCACAGTCTGTGGGTTACTTAGTACAATAGCAATGGGAGGGTTCTGTACACGCCCCTCAAGCTTCTACAGCCTCAAAGGCCAGCTCTCTTTGTACAAAGAAGCTCTGGTGGAAGGGTTTATTAGAGGCAAGCTTCCCAGCAACCTTGAATTAATGTTTCTAGTAAAGAAGCTTCATTGCTAATCAGAAAGGGCGCAGGAAGCCTAATGGGAGTTCAAGCTGAGTTTTTGATAACCATGCACACTTGCTGTTGTTTGTACAGTGAACTATTGACAGGGACAAATGTTTCTGTGAAAGGCCACTCTAGTAAAATTTCATCAGAATTTAAACCCTTCTGCTGCTGACCCACTTGCATTTCTCTGCTTAGTCCTGGACTCTTATTTGACAGTTAATTACAGGAAGCCTGAACTGTTGACCTGCCTCAAAGACTAGTTCAAATTTTCCAACAAAATAACTTTAACTTCACTTCATCTGCATTGAAAGGTTGATACTTTCATCAAGAAACTAGACTTTGCCCTCTGTTTTGGAAAACGAAGCATGCTTTGAGATATTACTATTATTATTATTGTTTCTGTCAAATACTCAATTGCTGCAGTACTGAAAAAGATGGAGAAAACACTCAAGTGAAAAGAAAATCAGACACTAATTACTACATGTGCTGTTCTTGAGTTTCAATTTCAAGAAAAACGCACAGCCATTATTTCTAACGGGAAATGAACTAACTTAGAGACTGGCCAGGTTTTTGCTTCTGTGATCTGTACCTGGTGCTTTGATATTGCAGGTCTACAGAGAGTGGAGGCAGTTGAGACAATAGGCAGGGGCTGTGGTCCTTTGCAGGTGCGGCCCTCTCCCTGGTATCCTAATGACAGACCCTTCCCATGAAGAATTTCTTTTGAAGCTAGTCATAGTGCTGAAGGTAATGAGAGGGAAGGTATCCAGAGCATGCTAATGAAAGAAAGCTGAGAAATCTCTTTCGAAGATGTCTTAATTATAAGGTCTGTCTTTCAAGGGAAAGAGAACAAACATGTATTATTGAGGACCTGCTATATGCCAGGCTTTGTGCTTAGTGTTCTGAGACCTGAATTCTTCCAGTCCTTTGCTGTCTGTGGATACAAAAGCGAGGTTACCTGACTGTACATGCTGATTTGGATAGCCTTTTCTATGTTAGGCACCTACAGGAATCCAGGTCCTTTTTCAAGGTTTTTTTGCTTCTATTTTCCAGGAGGGTTCTTAAAGGCTGTTTCCCCAGCTCTCATGAACCTGTTCTCATCTCTGTATGCTGCTGCTGCCCACTTTGCTTCCCTGATGAGGAAATAGTCCTTCCCCCATGGTGTAACTTGTTACCTATTGAAAGAGGTGCTGCAGCAGAACTAATGAGAGCCACAAGTTCTGAGAAAACTTCCACACATACTTCTTAGCACCCTTCTCTTTAGATTTCTGTTGCTAAATTACCTTCTCAATTGTCCCATAGAACAACTTCAGATTTGTCTTTTGTCTCTGTCTCTTCTGATAATGTGACTGTACAATCTATGAATGACCATCATTAAAAAATTCAAGTTTATTTTCCACGATATAGTCAGTTCTTTTCTCCCAGAAGAAAATCCTTGCCTGTAATAAATACTTAACTGTACATACCAAGTTTATTCAAAGTTTATTTAAGTCTGACCTACCTAAGAACACTGCTAGGGAAATATCATCTCAGGAAGTTCTTGTAATATCGTATATACTCGAGTATAAGCCGAGTTTTTTCGGCACAAAAACCCAGAACTCAGCACAAATTTTGTGCCGAAAAATCTCGGCTTATACTCGAGTACATAGGTAATTCTGCAAAGAGGTGAGTATCTTTATCTCCTTTGGCAAGTGGGGAGCCTATTATGTGATTTTTTCCAAAATTAGCATCTTCTGAGATTTGAACTCCAACATCCAACATATACTTGGAGATTTGAACTCCAACTCCAACATATACTTTTTGCTACAAAATGTTTTGGGATAAATGCTGACTCTTGAGTTGAGAAAAAAAATAACAGTAATGCACACGGCTTTGCCAACTAAACATAATAACCTTTAGGAAAATATGTTATGTGGCTGATGGTTAATTTCGTCAACCACTAGATGGTTAGCCTACACCCTCAGGTTATTCACTCAACATCTCCCTTTTCTGTGTCATCAGTAATGTTTATAAGGCTGAGTATTTTCAGTTTACAAAGAACAGTTTTAGTTCTGGTGAAGAAGAAGTGGTAAGAAAGGGCCACGAACTCACCTGTGTTAGAAGAGAGTGAAGAGAAAGCACGGGAAACAGAACCCTTCAAAGCCCATTATCAAATGTTGAAATTTAATGTAATAAAAGGGCTACCTTTAACAAAAGGCACCATGCAAGTGATGGGGAGTTCTAAACCTTTAAAGTTTCCCTATCATGTATATAAAGCATTAAGTGCCACAGCATCTAATGGGGAGTTTGGAGGAACCTTTGGAATTGTGTTCCTTTGTCTAGCATTTAATTGTCTGAGTTGGGTGGGGACAGATGAGCAAGTATGCAAGGGCTATTGGGAGAGAAGGTACTAGTTAAAGACAAACTCTGAAAATGCTTTACTTTGCTGTAACCATTCTTATGGATTCTCCCTTTAAAGAATTCATGCCGGGTGGCACCTGTGGCTCAAAGGGGTGGGGCGCTGGCCCCATATGTCAGAGGTGGCAGGTTCAAACCCAGCCCCAGCCAAAAACTGCACCAACAAAAAAAAATAAAAAAAATAAAAATAAAAATAAAATAAAAGAACTCATGCCATGGGTAATGTGTACACACTGCAAGAAATATAGTCAGCTCTGGAGCTATAATATCAAAAGAAACAGTTTAAACCAAAAATAAGGCTCAAATGTTTTAAGAGAATTTAGCTGCTTAGCCCATAGCAAGTCTTATTAACTAGACCAGAATATTCTTATTCTTCGGTATATTAAGACCCCATGGGCCTTTCATTCTCCTGCCTTGTAAGGAATGTCTCTCATTTACAACCTTGACCATATTGGTTCCTTGGGCTCCTCTTCCTTTATACAACCTCATACATCATGGAAGTAAATAGAATTATAAGGGTTTGAAAATTTGTTGACAAATATTTTCCCCTATAGTCTAAAGCCTAATTCTTAGTAATAAAAATAATCATGCTTAAGGGCTAAAGACACACCGTCCTTTGTTAAACCAGAATCTCTCATTTTAATGGACAAAACTGTCTTCAATAGACATAATTCCATTTCATTTTCATGAACCTTATGGCCACGATCTTCTATGAGAATGACTGAAAATAATTAGAATCGAAAACAACTTTAAGTCTTATCAAAATAGTGAAAAATAGATAAATTCCTCAAAAAATCATCAGGAAAATGTTGGAAAAAATATTTTAAGTGAAAGCTTATCCTTGAATAAAGAAGTGTGTTCCCATAAGGCTTAGTTGAAAAAAATTTTTTCATGACTAAAGTTCTTTCAATTTAATTTACCATATATTACTTGGGTAGTTATGAGATGGAAGACATTGGGCTAGCCCCTTTAAGCAATAAGAATGTCAATCAGGTACAATCAACGTCCTTAATATGCAGAATTTTCACCTCTTTTCCCATCAGAAATGATGTATTACAAGGCACAAATTTGCTTGAAAAGTGAATATATCTACAATAGACATACAACAAACTGTCAAAATCCTGTAGAAAAATCTAATGTCAAGAATAATTTATTGTTTATTTATGCAAGGAGGAAATTATATATGTATTTCATAGCAATTCATGTTATGGAAGGGCGGTATTCACTTAAAAGACAGATCTAGTTTAAAACTAAAATAAGATTAGGAGTTAATTTCAGTACAAGTACTTAAAGTCTTGCGTTTTGTTTTTTGCCTTTGTAGAGAGATTGGTATAGATATGAAGACATCACTGGCTTCATTAAAACACAATCTTTTATTTAAAGAGCCATTTAAGAACAAAGTTATGAATTTGGACTCCCTGCTTATTCCTTACCCATCCATGAACTCATATGACATGAATTTTGGAGGTAGAGATTACTTGATCTCTTGTTTCTTACGGAATTGTTTTGTTACTATTTCCTATGTTCAAATGCAGAAGGTGAGTTGATATGGTATGTTATCATCATTCATCCAGTAAAATCCCTTCTCCATTCATTCAATGATTTATTTATGTATTCACTTATTCATTCCATTTTATCACCACTGACTATTATAATTTCCCTTTCCCAGCATAAACGTCTATTCTAATCTCATTTGGTTTACATGTTCTTTTGAAAAATATGTATTATTTTTATGTGCATGCATTTTCAACTTACATAAATGCTATTGGGTTATATATAATAGGCAATGTTTTAAAAAATATTGTTACTCAGTATTGTGTTTATAACATTCATCCACATTGCCATATGTACAGTTAGTAACTTCTTTTCACTCTAGTAATCCGTGAAAGACATAAGCAATCTTTATTCATTCTTCTAGGAATGAACTCACCTAGCCTTGCCTCCAACTCCATCTTTCACAAATAACACTGCAATAAATATGCTTATACCTGTCTTCTTAGAAGTCTTTGTGAGAAATTCATCAAGATATATAACCAGTAGTGGAATTGCTGAGTCACACTGCAGTGTGAGAAATTCATCAGGATATATAACTAGTAGTGGAATTGCTGAATCACACCACAGATGGGCTTATATAAAACTTAACTAAATATACCAGATGTTCTTCCCAGGGGAGGCTGCAGTCTACTGTGCCATTAGTGAGTTAGGACCCCTCCATCCCCAGGTCCCATCAATTATCCATCTTTTCAATTTTTGTTAACCCAATAGGTGTCAAGTGATGCCATTGTGCTTTAATTTGTATATCTGATTTCTGGTGTTGGAGCATCTCTTCATGTATTTATATATACTCTTCCCTCAGTATTTGTGGGGGAATGGGTTCTAGGACTTCCTGTGAACACCAAAATCATTGGATACTCAAGTCTCTGACATAAAAATGGCATAGTGAGACTTGAGTATCCAAGTACTCAGTGATTTGAGTATCCAAGCTCTTACCATGCCATTTTTATTTCAGGGGCTTGGATATCCAAGGATTTTGGTGTTCATCAGAGGTCCTGGAACCAGTTCTCACCTAATGGGCACAAGGTAAATGTATACAGCACACTCCTTGGGTCCAGGGATCAACTACAAGAAGAACTTTTACTGACAAATACAAAACAATGTAACCTAATCATCCTCATATTAATCTAAAATTTAAAAAAGAGACAAAAATTGCATTGTGTTTTTAATATAATCTATGCACTTATGCACATCCTTTTGTATACTTTAAATCATCTCTAAATGTCTACCTACTACAAAGTAAATTCTATAAAAGTTTGTTATACTACATTGTTTAGGGAATAATGACAAGAAAAAAGTCTGTATATGTTCAATACTGATGTAATTGTACAATTTTTTTTAAATTTGAATATTTTTGATTCTTAGTGAATCCATGAATGGGAACCCATGGATAAGGAATGCTGACTGTACTTGCTAAATTTTGGCTTTGCTATTACTCCCCTTTGTCCATTTTTCTATTGCATTTGCTGTCACTTTCTATCAATTCACAAGAGTTACATGGTATTTTCTAAATATTTTCTCCTCTTTTTTAAAACATATTAAGTATCTTCTCCCATTCTTTTCATCTACTAAATCCATTCAGAGTATGTTTTTTGAATAGAAATCTTTAATTTTGTGTCAGGGGCCGTGCCCGGGCCTGGCATGCCCCTGAGTAACAACATCGCGCTGAGAGGAAGTACATCTGCTACGGCTTTAATGATAAACAAGTTTAAGGAAGTAACCCTAATTGGCCCGGAGGCCGCATGCTGCGCTCGTGGCCTTAGCGTGCCCCACTGCTTTGTATAGGAATTGTGCATGCCCTGTGCACGTGTGCTAGGCTGTGATTGGCTGTGCCACATTATAAGAGTGGTGCTGGGGAGGACAAAGGGGAGAAGAAGAATCACCCGGGAGGAAAAGAATGCTGTGCTCCGAGCTCTCCTGCAATAAAGTCTTGCGAAGCCTTCGTTGGTGTCCTCGTCTCTGCTGGTCGGCGGCGCGGCGACACCGACACCGACAGTCAAGTGCTATAGGAGGCCATCATAGAAACCAAAGCTTTATTATGAATAAAAAATTAATGGAAATTAAGGTAAACCTGATCATTACAGAACACTATCATCTCCCTTTTAATCCTTAGGCAAGAAAAAAAAAAAATCAAATTTTTCTTCAATTTTGCTGTTATTGTTTTGTTGTAAATCTATCCAAGGAAATTAACATATGCTTGCCTGACAAGCACCAAAAATCTATGATCATATAGTCAAATATAAGTTCACATCAATTCTGAAGTTGTAAAGGAAATAAAGGACTACTTTAGAGCTAATTAAACTTACAGTCAAATTATGATTCCGCCTTTTACTGCATTTGTTACCTGAGGATATAATTGAATCTGTCTTGGATGTAATTTGCTCATCTACAGAAGATGTACCATCACCCTTACTTGAAATTGGCACTGTAAAAATTAGAAATAATTTATCTAGAATTATTGATATATGGGTTTCTAACATTGTAACTCTCAGTTCTACTATCCTCTACCATTACCAACTGCCCACAGGGAGTTCTACTTCAGCTGTGTGTCCACGCACATAGACACAAAAGCAGTTAAAAACACTGGACAGGATTTGTTCCTACCAGGCATATGTAGGGCCCAGGATAAATCCTGTGTGCCTCACTCAGATCAGTTTGGCTAGACAGGCCAATCTGCAAATCACATCCAAGAGAAAGTTAGAATTGCCCTCACATTTTTCTGTATTTTAAGAAAAAAACAGAGGGACTTGACTTCAGCTTAAGATGCAGAAATTTTGAGAAAGCATTACTTTCACATGTCCACACCTTCCTGAATCCATCAAATAGTTACATCTCAGAGCAAACAACCACCCTGAAAGTCTGAGGAGAAAGGCCACTTTCAAGAATAAAAAAACTCTAAGCACTTGCTTACCTTGGGAAAAATCTACCTGCAACTAAGAATAATTCAGGGAAAATCTTAGCCAATTTCTACAGGCCATGGGTGGTCAGGAATGAGAATACAGAATCCCTCTGATTCATCGATACAAGGTGAATTGTACACACACAGACTCATCTGCAAAGACTTCACATCATGCTCTCAAGAAAGACAGGGTATTGACCATTCAGGGTTGAAAAAATCTCCCTCCTGGAGTGAGTGTCGGGGAGGACAACTGTAGTGCTGTGGAAAAGGCACAACATTTTCTCTGAACTATTCTCACCTGTTCCCAAGTGGAAGGCTCAGGGCAAGAGAGGAGGAGGTGGCTGGATTTAGGTCAGCAGGTGGATTGCCTGAGCTCAGGAGTTCCAGACCAGCCTGAGCAAGAGTGAGACCCCCTCTTTGAAAACTGGCTGCATGTTGTGGCCGGTGCCTGTAGTCGCATCTACCCCGGAGGCTGAAGAAGGAGGATCTCTTGAGCTTTAGAGTTGAGGTTGCTGTGAGCTATGATGCCATGGCACTCTACCAAAGGTGACAAAGTGAGACTCTGTCTCAAAAGAAAAAAATTTTTGAATAGAAATGTCACCAAAGAGGATATAAGGATGTTAAAAACAAACAAACCAAAAATATTTATATGACACTGCATCTAAGCAGTGAGTAAGGAAATGCGAATGGAGTCCAAAGCGAGGCAGCGCCACCCTACCCTGTAATTGTAACAAAGCGGATGCGAAGCGCTGGTGAGGACGCGGAGCACCTGAGTGCGCCTGGTTCTGAGAGGAATGTGAAACTATGCACCGCTTTGAAAGATGTCTTCATGGTTTCTTATAAAAATTAAACACACCTTCATCATGCGAACCAGCAATATTGCTCTTTGGGTTTTACTCAAGTGAAATGAAGCACTATTTTCACACGAAAACCTATACCCAACGCAGGAGGTGGTACATCCACAAGGAGGTGGTACATCCACAAGGAACCAGTCGAGCGACACAACGAGGTCCGGGAGTCCTGTCCCCTCCCTCCCACCCCAGACACCAGAGACTTAGCAGGTGCAAACCCGGTCACCTCTGGAAGCACCGCCGGCGGTGGCCAGTGAGAGCCCAGGTGACACTGAGTAGAACACCCAGACCCAGATAGAAGGCAGAGGCTCGGAAAAGCGACCCGCCTTTGGTAACACCGTCACCATGCGCGCGCCAGCCCTAAACAGGGGGTTGCCTGATGAAATAGAAAATTAAATAGAACCCAGAATTATTTTTGATATTACACTATGGTTTTGCAAAATGTTACCACCAACTAGATTAAAACACATGATGTCACTTTGCTATTTCCTACAAATGCATGGGAATCTAAAATATCTCAAATAAAATGTCAACCAAAGTGCAAAAATCCCTAAAGAGTAATGTTTATATAGACATTTTATTTGTAATTACCTCCAAACTGAAATCAACCCAAGTGTTTCTCCACTGTGGAATAGGTAAATGAAATGTGATACATTTACAAAATGGAAAACCAATTAGCAATAAAAAGGAACAAAACTATTAATGTATGTAACGGCATTTTGAAATTTTAACAGCATTATCATGCCTGACCCAAGAGGCTACATATTCTATAATTCCACTTATATAACGTCCTTTCAAAGGCAAAACTACACAGGAATAAAAACCAAGGCTAAGAATGGGGACAGTGGCTGACCATCAAGGGAAATAGTAGAATTTGGGGGACTGGAAATTTTCTTGTATTTTGTTCTGAATCTTAATTGTGGTTTTGATGACATAATTTTATACTTTTTCAACACTTTTAATTGAACAATAAAAAGTTACAACAAAATTTGCTAGATGTGAATCCTATCTTAATTAAAGAAAATAGAAAAAAAGGACAAGAAACTACATTATTCTGTCAGAATACTCAAGACCCATCATGACCATAAAAAGTAGATTATTGCCGGGCGTGGTGGCTCACGCCTGTGGTCCCAGCGCTGTGGGAGGCCGAGGCGGGTGGATTGTCTGAGCTCAGAGGTTCAAGACCAGTATGACCAGCAGTGAGCCAGAGTAAGACCCCGTCTCTACTAACAACACAAACAGCAGAGCATCTCCAGAGGAAGAAGAAAATGAACAACAAAAAAGAGTACTTCAAACAAGGAAGAATGTGCAAACAAGTTGAAATTTAAAATAAAAAAAAAATGTTAAAAAAAAAGTAGATTATTTTCCTCATTTTGTTAGAGTCCACAAAAAGCATTAAAACTACCATTATAGAATTTTTAAACACCATCTCCAACTCCACCATCCCAAGATGTTATCATCCTTCTTTTCACGTCCTGCCCATCGATATAATACTATCATTCTACAATTGAATTCAACACATACTCTGTTCTTCTACTTAGTGAGTAGTTTTAATAGAAATACGTTCACAATGATCCTTTTCCATCTGTACGTCATTCTAGCTAGTGAAGGTATAATTGCTCATTAGTAAAAATTTGGACTGTATTAATTTTTTGGCATTATTTTAAAAACTCCACTGAATATCTTGATACACATAATCAATTTTTCTTTTGATTTTTTTTTCTTTCGGATATTTTTTCCTATATGTGGAATGATAGTAAAGGGAATAAACACTTAATTTTCCTTCATAAATATTGCTCATATTTTCCCCTAAAGAGTTCTGCTTATCTTCCTACCCATAATGGAAATATTAACAATTTTAAATTCTCTCATATTCACCAGTAGATAGAAATTATATGTATGGTATTTTAACTTAATATATAATTGGGTATTTTGCTTTAATTTCCTTTTTTTTTGTGTGTGTGTGTGCATTACTGATTGTATTATCCAAAAGTTTATCTCTGTTTTTATATCTATTTGAGGCATGTTCTCTTTATGTCCTTTGTCCATTGATGATTTTATGGTATAAGTATAGCAATTTTGCCATGGATATGTTTAGTTTTCTAAATGTTTCCTTCTAGATTTTATGGAAAATTACACTGGAAAATCCTACCAAGTAAAATGAATCCAAAGATCATTTGTTGTTCCTCAGCAGCTAGCATCATGGCTCCCACAAAGTAGTACAAGGGGCTCAAAACATATTTGTTGAAAGAAAGGAAATGAGGAAAGGAAGGAGGGAAGGAGGAAGGGAGAGAAGGAAGGAGGGAGCTCATTTTCCATGGGAAACGCAGTTATAAACAAAGAGTATTACTCTTAACAGGTAGATCTGGGAGAAGTCTTTCTGAGCAATCCCCTAACATTTATAAATTTGGGAGTCCGTATTCTGTCTTGATCATTTTTTTTTCAGTCACTTTAAAGTTCTATTATGTAATGAAACCACATTTCTCTATTCCTTTGCTTTAGGGGACATTACAAAGAGAAGCATAAATTGGCTTGGCACCTGTAGCTCCGCGGCTAGGGTGCCAGTCACATACACGGGAGTTGGTGGGTTCTAATCCAGACCGGGCTTGCCAAACAGTGACAACTACAACCAAAAAATAGCCGGTGTTGTGGTAGTTACCTGTAGTTTCAGCTACTTGGGGGGCTGAGGCAAGAGAATCGCTTAAGCCCAAGAGTTTGAGGTTGCTGTGAGCTGTGGTGCCATGGCACTATACCCAGGACAACATAGTGAGACTCTGTCTCAAAAAAAAAAAAAAAAAAAAGAGTCCGGAGCAAGATGGCAACAACGGAGTAATAGCTTCTGTGCAACTGGGAGCAGTAAGATTGGGGAGAGAAGACTCCAGGCATCTCTGGCTGGTGGGATCTGCTCAGAAACTTCCCTTTGGTGACACAGGGAGTCAGCGAGAGACTTCTGAACCCTACAAGGAGGACAAAAGCAGCAGAGAAGTGGCAAGTGATAGGTGCATTTGTTTGCTTGGAGGCTGTCTGCAGCTGTAACCATAGCAACAAGGAGACTACAAGCAGGAAAAGCCTTATCTGTGAGCTGTTTTGGTTTGTTTTGGACTTGGGCACTTGATTGAACTGCCTTAGGAGATCTTGGGCAGGTGTGCAGATGACTTTGGGCATTATCTGGGGCCTCAGACTGAGCTGCTGAGTCAGAAAGAAGCTAATATCTTTCATCTGTGGGCTGCCGGCACAGCCACTGTCCAGGAGCTGGCCCTGCAGGTTGCAGTACAGGGATCAGCCAGGAGACCTTGGGCCAGTAATTTAGTGACTGAGCTGCCGGAAGACAGGGACTGAGACACTGGGGAAGCGCAGAGATCTAAGTGTTTGACAGATTAACAGGCTTGACCTTCAGGGGCATAGAGTGAGATGGGTTTTGGCGCACTAGATAAGTGGGCAGCCATGTCAGGAGAGATCCCAGTGATAAGTGTTTTTCTTGAAAAGCTTCTGCTTAGCCTAGGTTCACAGTTTAAAGTGTCTTTCGAGTGGGCTGAGGAGCTATTTGGGCTCCCAAGCCTATGGGGCCTGAGAAATTAGCAGAGGCCTCTCCATCTTGTACAGCTGTATCAACATTGTGATTAACAACTCATACCTCAGAAGATCACCTGTTGCCTGGACAATATTCAGCAGGATATATATACTGTTTTGGTTTTGGGGGTTTTTTTGTTTTTTTTTTTTGGGGGGGGGTTCTTTTTGTTTTGTTTTTTTTCCTTAATTTCAACATTTTCCTCTAGATTTTCCTTTTTCCCTTTTTTCTTTTTTTCTCTTTCCTTTCTTCACTATTCTAGTTTAAAGATAATCTTCCATTTTTGCCTTCATTAAGAATTAGAACTTTATTTTTGTTAGTGTTTCTTCCCCTGTTATTTCCCCACCTCCCAATTTTATCCCATAAGAGTTTTTGTTTGTTTCAGCTTGACTTATAATATTTTTGTCTTTTCTCTACTTGGTGGAGGTGGGGTACTGTGTCTGATCAGGCTGGCAAAGAGCTGCTGACCTCAAGGGAACCACCCAACACAGCACCCCCAGAGGTTGGGGGTTTATAAGGTTGGGTCAAAGTACCCTACTGTACACCTATATTACTCCTGTCTCCTTCTTTTGGTGCCTCTCTTCTTTTTGTCAATATTTCCTTTTACTCACCACCACCCTTTTCTCTTTTTTTGTTCATTTTTAAATCTTTTTTTCTTTCTTCCTCTTCAATCTTCTCATCTTTCTGGCCTTGTGCCAAAAGAACTCATTAAAACTTTAGGCCAGAGGCACAGTAACCTAAAGAGCCAGAGGAAGTGAAAGGAAAATTAGGGCAAGGAAACAGATATAAGAAAACATTCACGAAGAAGAATCAGCAGAAAAATCCTGGCAACATGAAATACCAGTCCAGAGCAATCCCTTCAAGGGACCGTGAGGTAGCTACAGCAGAGAATTCCATCTATAAAGAAATGTTAGAAATGACAGAAGGCGAATTTAAAATACAGATGATGAAAACGATGAAGGAAATTGCTGAGAAGGTGGAAAACAACCAAAAAACAATAAGAAAATTACTGAGAAAGTGGAAAATAATCAAAAGGAAATCCAAAAAACAGAATCAAATTAGAGATTAATGATATGAAGAATATAGAAAAGATATAGCAGAGCTGAAGGAACTGAAGCAGTCAATTAGGAAACTTAAAGATGCAATAGAAAGTATCAAGAACATGCTAGACCATGCAGAAGAAAGAATCTCAGAGGTAGAGGATAAAGCTCTTGAGATAACTCAGACAGTTAAAAGAGGCAGAAAAGAAGAGAGAGAAAGCAGAACGTTCACTGACAGAATTATGGAACTCTATGAAGCATTCAAACATACGAGTTACAGGTATCCCAGAAGGGGAAGAAGAATGCTCCAGAGGAATGGAAGCCATTCTAGAGAATGTTATAAATGAAAATTTCATGAATATCACCAAACATTCTGAAACACTCCTTTCAGAGGGATATTGGACCTCACCTCAACTCAAATACAGCTTTTCCAAGACACATTGTGATGAACCTACCGAAAGTCAAGACAAAAGGAAAGATTTTGCATGCTGCCAGGAATAAGTGCCAATTGACCTACAAGGGGCAAATCCATCAGGGTGACTGCAGAATTCTGTAATGAAACTTTTCAAGCCAGAAGACAATGGTCATCTACCTTTAATCTACTTCAACAGAACAATTTCCAGCCCAGAATTCTGTACCCTGCTAAGCTAAGCTTTAAAATTGATGGAGAAATCAAATCTTTTACTAACATGCAAACATTGATGAAATTTGCCGCAACAAGATGAGCTCTATAGGAAATACTTCAACCTATTCTACACACTGACCATCACAATGGACCTTCAGCAAAATAAACATCCAGAAATTAAAGAACAGAACTTTCCACAAAGATGCAAAAGACAAAACTAAGCAATAGACTTTCACAAAATAAGATGAATAGAACGCTACCACACTTATCAATTATCTCAATAAATGTCAATGGCTTGAATTCCCCACTGAAGAGGCATAGATTGGCTGATTGGATTAAAAAAACATTGCTGTCTGCAGGTAACACACCTCACGTCAAAAGACAAATTAAAACTCAGAGTTAAAGGTTGGAAGTCAATTTATCAGGCAAATGGAATTCAGAAGAAAAGAGGAGTTGCAATCTTATTTTCAGAGACATGTGGATTTAAAGCAATTAAAGTCAAAAAAGACAATGATGGTCACTTTATATTGGTCAAGGGAAAAATACAACAAGAAGATGTTTCAATTCTAAATATTTATGCACCCAATTGAAATGCTCTCAGATTCTTGAAACAGACTTTACTTAGTCTGAGCAATATGATATCCTATAACACCATGGTAACAGGGGACTTTAATATCCCTCTCTCAGAGCTGGACAGATCCTCTAAACAGAAATTAAACAAAGATATAAGAGATTTAAAAGAGATCTTAGAACAACTGTGCTCGATAGACGTATAGAGAACACTCCAACCCAGAGATAAAGAATGTACATTCTTCTCATCATTCCATGGAACATTCGCCATAAATGATCATATCCTAGGACACAAAACAAACCTCAACAGAATCAAAAGAATTGAAATTTTACTGTCCATCTTCTCAGACCACAGGCACTAAAAGTGGAAATCAACTCCAACAAAAATGCTCAACCTCACACAAAGGTATGGAAGTTTAACAACCTTATGCTGAATGACAGTTGGGTGCAGGAAGAAATAAAAAGGGAAATCATTAACTTCCTTGAGCATAACAACAATGAAGACACAAGATACCAAAACCTGTGGCATACAGCAAAAGTAGTCCTGAGAGGAAAAATTATCACTTTAGATGCATATATTCGAAAAACAGAAAGAAAAAGTATCAACAAACTTACAAGTCATCTTATGGAATTGGAAAAAGAAAAACAATCTAAGTCTAAATACAGCAGAAGCAAAGAAATATCCAAAATTAAATCAGAGATTAATGAAATACCTAGGAATATACCTAATGAAGGAGGTGAAACACCTCTATAAAGAAAATTATGAAAGCCTAAGAAAGGAAATAGCAGAGAACTTTAACAAATGGAAGAACATACCATGCTCATAGCTGAGAATAATCAACAATGTTAAAATGTCTATATTTTCCAGAGCAATCTACTGATTCAATGCCATTCCTATTAAAATTCCAACATCCTATTTTCAAGACTTGGAAAAAATGATTCTGCTTTTTGTATGAAGTAGAATGAATTTGAAGTATTTCTTCTTTTTCTATTGTCTATAAGATTTGGCATGATCTATTTTTTGAAATTATCTTCTATTTTTATTTCTAAATATTAGTTGTCTATTGTTTTGAGACTTTGGGGGAAAAAAATGCCCTATTTATCAAACTTGAAATATTCCTGTATAGAGACCATATAGTTGCTTGATATTATAAATGTTAAAAAAAAGAAAAAAAAGCTTTTTTTGAAAAAAAATAAGTCTTTGTTCTTATATCAGATGCCACTAATTAATACCAACGTTGCCTAATGTAGACTGAAAAAGAATGTCTAGAAGAATATTGTGAAGTTCATGGAATCTCTAGGAAGCCTGGAAAATCGAACTCAAAAAATTGGTCAAAACAAAAGTAAGTTAGGAGGCCCAACAATATAGTCAGATTCGTGGCCCAGGAGCAACTGATGATATCTGATGATATCTCATCAGCAGCACTATTGCCCCAGCCTCTGCAGCTGCCAGGCACCCTGAGAGGGAGGAGGTTTTCAAGGGATGGTTTGCTTTTGATTAACTCACTCAAGACTCAAGTCCTGGTCATGTGCCCACCTGGCTTTGGCCACAAGAGGATGAAGATCAGGAACCTTCAGCTTCTTTACTGTAAGGCTAAGCCTTGACTTCTTAGCAAGCCCCTGAGTATTGGAGGGGAGTGGATTCGCTCATTGAATAAAAATAATAATAATATTCATTATATATATATACACACACAAAATATATACACTGTATATAGTATACTTGAAATTTCAACATTTTGAGTATTTACCACTTACGTAATAAATTTTCTGTTTCTTGTTATAAAAAAGAGAGAGAGAAGCACAGATTCAAAATAAATTACTGACCTTAAGAAATTTGCATTATGACAGTCAAATATATATATATCTATATATATATAGATATATATATATGGTTTCTTCAAGCAATAATGTCAATAAAATAAGCAAAGAATTTTGATCTGAAGAATCAAAGACCAGTCCCCATATTTGAACATGTTCCTGATGGGGGCAGAGCAGCACAGTCCCGCTGAACATGTGGTCCGTGGTCACAGCCACACTTTCCATAGTTTGCCACCATTTGCTGATTCTTGTAAGGGATTAATTGAGAAACTGTCGTATTTCCCTCCTTTCAGGTTTTTCCTATTCAATTTTAAAATGTATCTTTATTTCTAAGGTGAGGATAAAGTATCTATCACTGAATTACTACAAATATTTGGCTTTGAGGGCTTTTGACTATTTTGCAGAGAGGAAAACATTCTAAAGTAGGAGTGGTTTGCTGCTGCTGACTGAAACTGCTCAGCTGTGTGTAGTTTTGTTTAATTTCCCCTCTCCTGCATTACACTGTGTAAGGAACGTAGGTAGAAAGGCAAGTGTAATAACTACATTTCTGACAGAGTAGTGGGAATAGCGAGAACTCCATCTCTGACAAGAAATAGCAAATTCACAGGTCGCTAATTCCATGCAAGAATTTATTATATAGAATCTTCTCCCTTTCCCCATCTCAGAAAGAGCAGCTCATGGGATGCCAGTGACCCATATGGAGTGCTCAGAGCCAGGCCTGCCAACGCCGGATAATTGTGTGTGCCTCAGAGCAAAGATGGATTAATCCTAGCAAGTGGGGAAGTGGTAATTGGTGACTGACATTGGAGGTTTTCAGAGAGACTAGAATCAAACAACATTTTTCTTTTTACTATGAGCAACAGAGTTTTCCATTGTCTCAATCAATTCCCTTGCGCAGTAGCTTAGTAAAATGAAAGCAAACATTATTTGGAACATTAGCCATAAGTCATGCAAAATTCTACAGCTCCAATTAGCATTTGAATAATAAATTGAAATGAACCCAACAAATAACATGTCTGAAGCAGACGAATGGTGGAAAATATATTTTTTAAGTGTATTACTGTCTGAGGTGGCAAGAGATACAAATTAATACTTGAGTTTGACATAAAACTGTATATTATTTGATTCATTAATATTTATGGAGACTTGCAAATGGTTTGTGATTTCCATTTCCTGAATTGAGTCATACAACAAGAACTCACCAAAGAAACCAATTAATATTTCCAGTATGTTCTATTGTTATGATAAACGGTAGAATGGCTTAAAATAGCAAACTCTGGAATCCAAGGGCCCTCCAGAATGAGTATTTTCCAAAGTCTACATTAAAGACAAACAAACAAGACAATTTGAGATTGTTGGAAAGAATCACAGCAGAGAAAAAAAAAAATTTGATTGAGACTATAAACAGTGTAGTCAAACTTTGTGGGATCAGTGATATGACTGTAAAAACAATTATCTGGAGGGAAAAATGGGAGAAGAGACCAAGGAATTTTTGCTATAAGAAATTAAGTGTTCAGAGAAGATTTATTCATTCACAGATTCAATTCTCAAACAGTTTTTGAATAGCTACTACTTCTGAGCCCTTTGGTAAGATCTTGAGATAAAAAGATAAATATAAAATGTGCATTTTTAAAGAGTCTCACAAATCATTAAGGAAGATGACAAGCAGAGAGATTGTGTAAAACAATGGGAAAATCCTCTAATGGACTTATGTTCCAGGAAAGAAGTTAACAGACTTCAGCAGGAGGCACGCAAATCTTCTGGTAGGCTAATGATACCTAAAGTAATACTTACGGAATGAATCATTTGATACATGTGATCAGTTTGTGATCAACATGGAAAAAAAATCCACAATGTAATTTAAAACATTCACCATTATGATAGCGAGAGTCACATATACATCTAATATTTATAAGGAGCATTAGGACCCCCCAAAACTTATTATTTTCTTTCTTTGAATGACTCTGAAGACCTGATGGCTTGACTGACCATTCCTACGGACTCATATATAATGACTCTTTTGTTCACTTACTGCCTGGTCAAGTTCTTCGAGTTAAAATAACTGAATGAACTTGAACGTCTGATTTTTTGACCCTGGTTCAGCTTAGAAGGTCCAGGTACTGAAGACCACAGTAGGAAAGGTGAGGTGTATAAGCTTCTATGGTTTGTCACAGAGCATCAAAGTTCCTGATTTGGGGCAAAAGCCTTAAAAAAGATTGTTAGGGAAGACTGTGAGATTTTAAAGGACAAGTTGAGAATCTTCCGGACAAAGGCTATTTGATTTTCATGTGGTCCTCTCCCAATCTTAAGAAGGTAAATGGTTACTTTTGGGGAATGAGAGATGTACTTTGTATAGAAGTGGGAGTGAACTTGGAAAATGTTTGTAATTGGGAGGCCATATAATATTTCAGAATGCCTCTTAGAATTAAGTGTTGTGAAGGTTATCCTCTGATATGCAAGTTATGTTGTGATTCCAGTTAAACTGCCAAAAATTCTGGCAGGGCAAAGTCCCTCTGCCCTATATTCTCACATTGCATTGTTCTAGACTAAAAACAGAGAATAAAACAGATTTCTGTTATCTGAAAAAGACAGTGCCACTTTGGGAGATTTCTCTCTGCATACAGACATCTATAGATGCTTCTTACACTCACCTCAATTAAAGATGAAAATATGTGCCTTCCAAACTGTCCAGGATGCCAACAAGCCCAGGAGTGGTACAAGTATGTGGTGCTACTCACAAAAGTTTCATGCATAAGATATTTTTTAAAATAAAATCACCAATTCTCCCAACACCCCTTTGAAGTATGCTGATAAATAAATGCCAGGCGCACAGGCACACCTCAGATCCCAGGATTCCCACAGCCCACGGCAATAACTATCAAAAGTTGGGTGCAAATCTTTCCAGAATATTGTGTACTTCATACATACATATACTTTTTTTTTTTAAATAGACCTTATATTTAAAATAGTTTCATGTTCACAGCAAACTTGAGAAGAAGATACAGATTTCCCATGTACCTCCTTCCCCACAAAGGAATCACCACACCACCAGCAGCAGCTCCAGGCGAGCTATTTGTTATAATCTATAAACCTACACTGACATAGTGTTGACACCCCAAAGTCCATACTTTACATTAGGTTCATTTAGGATGTTGTACATTCCATGGATTTTTCAGAAAACTATATTACATGCATCCATCACTATAGCAGACATATGATTTTCATGGGTATTTTCATATTTCACATAGTTATTTGAAATTTCCTTTTTCACTAAGTATGCTTCTGTTTAGGCCCATGTAAACCAACCTTATTCATAAATACATGAATTTTAGTTAGAAATACATGACTGATCGTTTTCTATTTTACTTTTCTATCACAAAGTTACAGTGATAATCTCATTAATGTAAATGGTCATGCTGTCATGTCATGAAGCCCTGGAGACCATGTGGATAAATCATGGTTTGGGGAAATATGAAAAAGCTTATTAATTAATTAATTAATTTTTTTTGAGACATAGTCTCTCTCTCTCTGTCACCCTAGGTAGAACGCTGTTGGGTCATCATAGCTCACAGCAACCTCAGACTCTTGAGCTCAATTGATCCTCTTGCCTCAGCTTCCCAAGTAACCGGACTACAGGTACCCACACAACACCTGGCTAGTTTTAGAGATGGGGGCTTGCTCTTGCTCAGACTGGCCTCGAGCTCTTGAGCTCAGACAATCCACCTGCCTCAGTCTCCCTGAGTGCTGGAATTATAGGCAAGAGCCACTGTTCATGACCAAGTCTCTTTTTTAAAAAAAGTTCTGATTTTGTTTGTATCTTTTCTTTTTTCTTCATCTTGCTGAAGCATTGTTAATTTTCTTTTATCTTTTCAAAAGCACAACTTATTTTGTAATCTATTTTTAGTCTCACTTTCACTTATTTCTGTTGTGATACTTATTTATTTTCTCCTACAAATTTTGAGTGTTGCTCATTCTTGTTTCTCTAATTCCTTGAGGTACATCATTAGGTAACTTATTTGAAGATACCTCTTTCTACTTCTTTGTTGTATGCTTTTCTTATTATAAACTTCTCTCTTGTTACTGCTTTTGTGGTCTCTTATAGGTGTTGGTATACTGTGGTCTCATTTTCTTTACTTTTTCAAGCAATTTTTCAGTTTTCTTCTTATTGATAATTTCTTTTTTTGTTTATATTTATTTATTTATTTATTTATTTTTGTAGAGACAGAGTCTCACTTTATGGCCCTCCGTAGAGTGCTGTACCATCACAGCAACCTCCAACTCCTGGGCTCAAACAATTCTCTTGCTTCAGCCTCCAGAGTAGCTGGGACTACAGGTGCCTGGCTTTCTGGCTGGAACTGGGTTTGAACCCGCCACCTCCGGCATATGGGGCTGGTGCCCTCTCCTTTGAGCCACAGGTGCAACTGATAATTTCTTTGTTCACCCATTGGGTATTCAGGAGCAAGATGTTTAGTTTCCATGTCTTTGTGTTTTTTCGAGGTTCTTCTTGCTATTAATGTTTAGTTTTATTCTATTGTGCTGGAAATGGTTCTTGTTATGATTTCTACTTTTGTTTTTAATGTGTCAAGACTGGTTTTGTGGCCTGAGGTACAGTCAATCGTGAAGAATGTTGCCTGTGTCGATGAAAAGATTCTGTATGCTGCAGGAGGGGGGTGAAGTGTTCTGGAAGATGGGTTGAATCTGTTTGGTGTTTTGGCATAACTCTAATGTTTCTTGGTTGATTTTATGCCTAGATGGTCTCTCCGTTACTTAGAGTGAGGTGTTAAAGTCACCTCCTGGTTTTGCATTGCAGACTATCCCTTTAGATTTATTAATGTTTACTTTTATATTTGGAGAGCCCCTTCTCCTTTTTCATTCTTTTTTCATTCTTTTTCCTTTCATTCTCCCCTGTGTATTTTCAAATAGTTTATCTTCAAGCTTACTATTTCTTTTCTCTGCCCAATCCGTTCTGCTGTTGAGAACCTGTGACTGTTTTCTTCAGATTATCAAATGTATTTCTCAATTTCAAAATTGTTTTGATTTTTAAAAATTATTTCAATATCTTTGTTAAATTTATCTGCTACACTTACTACTTGATTTTCTGTGCTATCTTGGATATTATTGAGTTTTCTTAGAATCTCTGTTTTTGATTTTTTTTTTTTTTTTTTAGTTTTGATTTTATTTATGTATTTATTATTGCTGGGGATTCATTGAGGGTACAGAGAACCAGGTGACGTTCATTGCCTTTGTTAGGTGAAGTCCCTGTATAATTACGTCTCTTTCTGATTCTTCTTTAGAGAACTCACAAGCTGCTGTATTTTAGGGTCAGTTGCTGGTTTGCTGCTCTGTCTTGCTGAGGAGACCATGGCTCCCTGTTTGCTGTTGTTTCTTGTGTATGAACATCAATGTCATTGTATCCAGGGGCTGGTTATTTTTTTCAGTCTTCTCTGTCTGGCTTGCTGTACTTTTTATTGGATATTTTTGCATGGAGATTCTTTGCATGATAACTTACCTATTGTTTGTTTGTTTTCTTCTTTCTCCCAATGAGTTGCTGTCTTCTTTTCAACATGAGATGATACCTGAAGCCCAGGTTTGCTTTAGTACCAGTTACCAATCAGGGTGCCATCCATCCCAAGTGGAGGATGTTCCAGAGGGGATATGCTGGTCAGGGGGAGGCTGGCTCTTACCCTAAAGGCCACGCAGAACAAAACTTCCACAGTGCAGTGCTACTGACCAGCCAGTCTGAATTGGCTTCAACTTTATCAGAGCCATAGATCAGATATTCAGGGCTGGTCTTTATCTCTGGCTGTCCCCAAGGCATTTCTCTTTCAAGGCATTCTTGGTGCTTCCTGTGGTTAAGACAGGGATAGATCGCCTACCGAGGAACCCCAAAAGATGGGAAAGCTGGTTTCCCACCTTTATCTCTTCTTCTTGTCTAAAAAATTATGAATTATGGGGGAAAGGATTTCTGTGAGTTTGGTGCTGAGCAGACTGTGGGAAGGGGCATCATGGACATGGAAGTCTGATTCTGTTATGTGCTTGAGGTATTTTCACCAGTCTGTGGCACTGGGAAATGTCTCATCCCCATATTTGAGTTCGATAACGCTGCTGCTGATGATCTTGGCAGTGTATAGTTTTGTCTTTTTATGGAGACTATTGAACCCTGCTTGCCAATTTGGAACCAGAAGTTCCCCCATGTTTCTTGCAGCACTGTTCACAATGGCCAATAAGTGGGATCCACCCAAGCGTCCATCAGAGGATAAGTGGATAAGGAACATGTGGTCTTTACACAATGAAATATTTTGTCATAAAAAGAAGGAAATTGTGTTTTTCCAGTAACATGGATGTAACGGGACATAATTATATTACATCAAATAAACCACACACAGAAATACAAATATCGCATCTTTTCACTCAAATGAAGGAACTAAAAATTTTTATCTCATGGAAATAGAGAGTAGAATGGTGGTTACAAGAGACAAAGAAAGAGAGGAGAAATAAACAGAAGATGATTAATGGCTACAGACATACAAGTTAGGTGGAGGTAATAAGTTCTAGCATTCAATAGCACAGCAGGGTGACCATAGTTAGCAATAATTTTTTGTGTATTAATATATTTCAAAATAGCTAGAAGAGGTTTGAAATGTCCCCCAAACAAAGCAATGATAAATGTTTGAGTTAACATATATTCTAAATACCCTCATTTGCTCATTATACATTATATGCATGTATCAAAATATTACACATACCCTATAAATATGTACCATTCTTATGTATAAATTAAAATAGTAGTGTGTGTAAGACAGAAGAATCAAAGCCCAGTGCCCACACATCTCCCCTTGGGTTTCAGTCTCCAGTTTAGAAGCAGCCTATGCAGGGGTGGGAAGGGAGACCTGTATTATTTAGCTGCCTTGCCGTAATTGGGTGAGTGATCAAATTGAACATAAAGAATCAGGATGAAATTTAATCCTGAGTCCAAAATTATATCCCCAAACTATTCTGCTGAGTAACAGTGGCATTTTGATTTTGGAATCCTATGAGTGTTTCAGAATTTGGAAGTGAGGAGTGTGGGAAATGGAACAGACACAGGAGAAACCTGTCTAGGCCCAAATTGTTCAGACTGAGGCAGAAGAAAAGCAGTGACTTTGTCAACAGATTGGCCTTGTTTTCACTCTTGTCACCAGCCCTCAGGTGAATGTTTTTGACAATCCCAACTACTGGCATGACCTTAGTGCCACCAGGACTTATCCTTATCTGAGGTTGCAAAAATTTAAGGGAACCTGATTCTACCCTACAAAACTAGGGTCTCATTCACCAAGAAGCTAAAACTCATGAGGTCCACCCCTTGCCCAAGAACTTCCCCAGGCTCTGAATTCTTTTCCTTGAGCACTGGGAGGAAGCAGGGGAACTGACCACACACAGAAGTTCTGAGCACTCTTGCCTTCCCAGGGCTTATTTTGCAAGGTCCTGGTCTATAAAAGGGTCAATGAGCTTCCAACATCATTTCTACACAGTCTCCAGAAACAATCTTCCCCATCAGATTCCTGAGCAACCAAATTCCATCTTTGACCCCCAAGAAGAAGAATGTGAATTAGATGCTGCTTATGACCCAGAAACCTCCACGGTGAAGACTGGCCAAAGAGGAGGAGGAGGTCACAGTGGAGTCATCAGCAGTGCCAGCAAGAACCTCACTGGGCTGGATCAGCTGGAGTGTCACATGTCATCTCAAGGAAGACTAAAGCCGGGAGTTGTCCAAGGACTTTCCTGTAAGAGTTAATTTATTAGCTCTTAGATTAATAATAGAAATTGGCTTTAGTCCTGGCAATGGGAGATTGATATAACTTTTGGGTAACTATGAACTGGGAGGCTTCCTTTCTATCTGGAATAGAAACAATATGAGGAATCCTAAAATGCAGCGCTAAATGCTCTTAATAATCTGGAAACATATGCCAAAATAACACTTTTCCAAATGATATTTTACATAGAAATTTAAGATGCATGGCTCTGTGGAAAGAATACACTTAATCAGCTTTGGTCTCTATCAGATTGAAATTTAATGACACCATTTTTCTTCCTAGTAGACATAGTAATTCTTATATTGCAGAGTCACACCATCTGTTGTGACATTAACATTTTGGGGATTTCTTAGAGAACATATTTATAAAATCATTATATATGCTGGTTAAATTGAAGCTGATTACAGCTTTTAAATGCATCAAATCTGATGTTTATAATGGCCTAAAGAAAGCCCTAAGCCATTCCTACATGCCAAAGTGTCTAAAGCAGTGGTTCCTATTATAAACTAATCAAGAACTGTCACAAGAGTTTACACCATCTGGTATCACATAAACCCGAGTCTTCACTTAACATTGAAGTTCAGGAGCTTTATCTTCTCTACCTAAAATCAGTTTGGGATTCCACAGTATATCCAGCAGCAAAAACCCAATGCTCATAGCAATGTTTAGTGTGTATCTTAAATCAGTGAAGTCATTCCCAAATATGTTGCAACCCCATTAATTGGTAAAATGACTATGGCCACTATATGCTCTTCTACATGACATCTGTCCCACAGTGATGCCACGGCAAAGCCTAATAGTGATTGTTACCTTCCCTGAGTTGGTCTCTACCCATTGGTAAAGGCTCTGTTGATACCGATTCACCTGTGTCTGTGACGTGACCAGAGAAGAGCCCATTACAAAAGGGCAAGGACTGGTCTGGTAGGGTCGTCAATAAGCATCTGAACGCTGATCTAGGAGCTCAACTCAGTCTCAGCAAGATTCAGATATCACACTGATTGTGAAAGTCACAGATGTGACTTCCGGAACAAAAGGAAAATTTTTAGTAAGTCTAATTATCTTGTAAACCCTTTTCTACTACTTAACTAATGAAGCCTACCAATCAGTTTCCTGGTGGAAGACCCTCCAGTTGGATATGATTTCATCCAGACTATATTTAAGATCATCTATAAAATATTTCAATAAAACAGATGCTTGGGATTTCCCTATGGTTCTTACATAAGTAGGAGATACTAAAGTGAATTCATATCCTCAGTGAACCTTTATCTGCAGCTGAGTCTTATTCATAGTTGATAATTATCGATTGCTGGTAATATCATGACAAAATGACTCTCATTTTTTCAGTAATACTTCAGTTTCACTATTATACATGTGCTAGTGCTATGAACAGTAAAAGTTCCTAGGCTGTCAGGATTCCAGATATATAAATATAAAATATTTTAATCCCTGGCTTCATAGAGAGAAAATTTATTTTAAAAATATATATTTAAAAGCACAAATAAGTTTTTAGGTACCTAAGTTAACAAAGAGGGATAATTTTGGTATCAATTTCTGTGTTGACGCAGATGCGATAGGATTTACCCAACAATAAGAATCTCTACTGAAATAACTGCAAAAAACAGGGCAGCCCCTTTAAGTCTTCTCAAGGCTGCACAATTTCTACCATGATTCTCCTCTTTTTAAAACAACAATTGCAAAATTGTTTCATTAACTGTTGATATAATGAGTAAATGTGAAAACATCAAGCAGGTACTGACACAGTGAGAGCAGAACGGCTGGTGTCTGGAAATCATGCGATGCGCTGTTTTTCTCCAGATGCTTTCCTTTCTGTGTGAGAGGGGCATTCAACCAAACACCAGTCATGTGTCATGAAAGAGAAATGATGCCTACTAAATGCAATTATACATAAATTAGCACGAGCTCTCCTCATTAAGGAGTTAAGAATTGAAAATGAAACATATCACTTCAGGCTATTAAATCTCATGACCTACTGCGTGTAACCCTAGATTAACAAGTCCTTTTGAGAGTACATGAAGACAAGATCCAGGGCATTCAGGGTGATAGGGCCATAGAAAAATGTATTCACAATAAAGAAAATTCAAAAAAAAAATTGTGCTATTGACAAGCCATAAACATTATTTGAAAAATGGATTATTTTATTTTAAAAATTAAGTTGTCATTAAAGATAATGGTCATGAAATCTTGCCATGCTGTATGGAAAATTATGTTTTAATGTTTGTACAAAATTATATGAAATAATATTTACAATAAGAACTATTGTATGTGTCCAGATATTTGGTATAATAAGTTATATAGTCCCTGCCTCTACATGGAAATGGGTAAGAAGATTTGGTCAAGTATTCATGTTGATTTGGGAGGACCATTATCAACGAAATACTTTTTGGTTCTTGTAAATACTCTGTAGTTTTCTACACAGCCTTATTTCTAATATCATTGCTTTTACCTCAATTAAAAAGAGGACATTTTTAACATCGGAAATCTTACCTAGGTATTTTACTGAAACAAGCTATGAAAGTCAGATTATTGGATAAGTAAACAAGAATTATCATTTCTCAGTCCAGTACCCTAATTGGTCTTAACTGTGTGTTACTTATTAAAGCAATCCCTCAATCTTTGTCTCATTGACCTGTACCCAGACTGAAGCAGATTTAGAAGATACATGTTAGATGTTTCTCTGTCTTTATCTCTTTGTCATAACCATTTTTACAATACATGTTTATCTCTTCTAGTTCTCTAGGATTGGTGGAGCTGGACCATGGTAAATAGATGTGCCCAGGATACAGGTCTCACCGTCTGAGCTATGAGTAACGTGTAAGTACTGATGCCGTTATGGGCTATTTTAGAAAAGTTTTTTTGATCAACCATGAAGAAATTATGTACAGGATTCATTCCTTAATAACAGCAAGGCAATTTGAACAAACTCTCTTAGACATTTTGACATTAACTTTTCTATTTGAACAAACTCTCTTAGACATTTTGACTAACTTTTCTATAACATCATTTGAGAATTAGCCAATATCCAAAAGAAAAGGAAACGTGCTATGTAGTAACCCTGTTCCAACATCTCAGTTACCTGGACTTGACTATGACAGAAACAATTTCTCAAAATCATGATTTTGAGATTTTAGCTACGATTTCACTTTTTGGTTTGCTATATTTTTTATAAACTGAAAAGACTTTGGGTAATGTTGTCATCTGGAATTTTTTGTTAAACCTAAGGAACACTTTTTTTTATTGTCACAGACTCATGGATATCCTAATATGATAATGCAAAAACATCATTTATAATATTCTTGAAACATAGTTTGGCAGAGACAAGAAAATTAGCAGTGTTTTCACTTATTAGATTGGAAGGTAGTATATCTCTTTTAAAAGTCATTTAAAAATTTGTTAGAATAGATTCTGTGGCTATTTCAAAAAGAGATTTTTTTCTTTTTAATAGAACCCATATAATAGTGATTGTGTTTTAGAAATTGGAAGAATAAATGGAAAGGGTCTTGTCTAAATTATCCTATTTAAAATCATGCCAGGTTTCCGGCCAATTAAAAGAGACTAAAATATTTATCAGATTTGAAACATAAGCTTTAAAAATCACTGGATAAAAGCATAGCTAGTTTTTGAGCTAGGCATTTTGAGCAATTCATTAAAACTTCAACCACTGGATTTGTTAATGACACAAATATTCCCTCAAAAAAGCTTTGTACCCGTCAGTGTCCAAGTGTCATCTTTGTCACACGGGATTCAGAAGTTTGAGCAAGGCTTTCACTCGGTTTAGAAAACGAGTTAGTAAGAATGTGTGTAGAGTTAGCCTCTTGGAAAAGTAGTTTAATAATATTTATTTTAAAGTGTAAAGCTTTTAACTCACCTTGTTTTTGTTTAGATTCTCCTAAAAGCAGTTGGAGATAAAGAAAGAAAACACAGAGACAAAATTTAAAGTAAACATTATTGGTTAGATGATGAAAAGATGAGCCCGCCCCTCTGCAGGTGACTGGGTTTCAATCCTGCTGGGGACATTAAGAGACCAGGAAACGTAGCTCACAACTGCACCCCTGAGGACTGATGAAGCTGGTGGGTTTAACCACCAACTCTCAGCCCCTTTCAGTTGAGAGTCACTGTGAGGACAGGAGCTCTCCGGTTTTTCTGGCTCTGTCACGCCAAGTACAGGTAAGTACAGCACCCAGAGAACACGCTCAGGCAGAGAGACTGCCGGGAAGCAGCCAGCACAGATGGTATGGAAATGCACACACGTAGTACCTGCAGTTGTATGCACGTAACCCAAGAAGTCACAGGGAGGTATTTTTTCTCCCATCATATTTCCCACAGTGAGTACACAAAGGCTAGCAGTACAATTTCTAAAAGGTTTTGTCAGATGCATGTCAATATAAAAGAAATTAGTGGGCTTTTGTTTAAAGTTGGATTTTATCAAAAAGCTATCACCTCCTACAATCAATTAAAATGTTTATTGCTGTTATAGTCTCTTAAATAACTTGTTTTACAAATATATGGCATTAATCACAATACATCCTCTTACCACTAGATACTTGGTAATGTGACTAACTGAATAATCTTACAAGACTAGAGAGAGATCCTCCATGAGGTTACTGGATGTGGCAAATAGAAATCCAGGATCCCTGGTAGATTAGTCGCCAGGATGATGATAAAATGTACCAAAACCGGGAGACTTAAAATAACAACAACAACAATTCTCTCACAGTTGTGGGGATTAAAAATTGAAAATTGAAATCATCTTGTTACTCTGTCTCTGAAGGCTCCAAGGATAGATCTTACCCTAATTCTTTTATTTTTGTTTATTTATTTTTAATTATTATTATTTTTTTTTTTTTTGAGACAGAGTCTCACTTTCTTGTCCCCAGTAGAGTACCGTAGCATCATAGCTCACAGCAACCTTAAATTCCTGGGTTCAAATGGTCCTCTTGCCTCAGCCTCCCGAGTAGCTGGAATTACAGGTGTCTGCCACAACGCCTGGCTCTTTTATTAGAGATGGGGTCTTTCTCTTGCTCAGCCTGGTCTTGTACCCATAAGCTCAAGTGATATACCTACCTTGGTCTCCCAGAGTGCTGGGATTACAGGCATGAGCCACCACACCCAGCCCCCTAATTCTTTTAGCTTCTACTGGCCACCAGCAATCTTTAGTATTCCTTGGTTCATATATGCACCCCTCTAATTTCTGCCTCCACCTTGTGTGTCTGTGTGTGTCTTGTCTTCTAAGAACATCAATTATGAGATATAATGTCTACCCTTATCTAATAAAACCTCATTTTAATTTGATTACACCTACACAGACCTTATTTCCAAATATGGGTCACCTTTGTGGGTTCTATGCAGTGAGAATTTGGCAGAGAAGCAGACAGCATTCAACCCAGTTCACCTAGTTAAATTTGAATATCAGATAAAAATGGTTATTGCCTCACATATGGACACAATTAGTCTAAATATTATTTATTTTAAATTAAATTCAACCAGAAGGTCTATATTTTTTATCAGGAACACTTACTGCTGAGGGCATTGAGTCTCCAGCATCATTTATTTTCTACTTGCCTGTTGAAGAGGCTCAGGTTCTAAAGCTGAAATTAAAGAAAAGTGCCAAAGACTTTCAGATGGTCTTGATGCTGATGCACCTTCTCTAAGTAACAGCCAAGCATCAGAATCAGCCTTCTCTCTTCTTTGTCTTGTCTCCTATCAGAGTCAGAAGCGATTATTTGAATTCCACTTGATACCTATTTATTGAGTTTTCACAATCTATGGGAACATGCGTGAATATCGAGTACAGGCACTTAGATGGCAGAGAAAGAGAAGTAAGCGTTTCCTTTCCCCATGGCACTTATGAGTTGGTTCTAGTAATGAGAGAAACATTTCCCAAATAATCAAATTATTCTGTGAGCCAAACAAAGCATGTGCCCCCAAAGCATGCCACAAATATGGGAGGAACCCAAACTAACTGATGCCCCTCCCATCCTGAAAGGATTAGTCAGATTTCACGGAGAGGGAGCTTTGGGGCTGGACATTACAAGATGCATATAATGGAAATGTGAACTTGGGTGGAGGAGAATATCCTGGATAGAGAGAATAACTTAACCAAATACAGGACTCAAAACCCTGTCTCAGGATGAATAAGTGACTTAATTCAGTGGTTTCCAAACTTCACTATTCTTTAGAATCCTCCTATGTTGAATTTCTGTAGTTTATCCCAAAGGGGGCTGGTTCAGTATGTCCACAGTGGTTAACTTCTTGAAAAATTTCCCTAGGTATTATAAAATAAATATAGAGCCAAATGCACAGGCACAACCTAATTTATATTTTGTCCGTGCAATAATCAATGTGTTAGACTAGGATAAGTTCAGATAGGAGTAGACCGAGAGAGGAAAACTGTCTTGTATTTCTATATCCTAAGTTATTTCTAGAGCTACTCAGTGATCTGAATATTCTATGGCCAAGAAGTATTTTCCTCAACATGACTTACTTATTCCTCATTTAATAGTTAATATGCCAAAGAATAATTCCCTTGTTCAAACTAATTTCTAAACACCCCAACACGGATGGTTTCCAGTGAGTATCTAAAATGATGAAGACTGAATGTTTTCAGATCTAAAAAATGAACAAATCTACACTAATTGGTTGTCTATTTGAAGTAGATAATATGAACAAGTCAGGAACACAGGAGGTCACTTGGGCTAAGGAAGAAGAACCGGCTAACTTTTCACATGAATCACCAAGAACCTGTTCCTAAAAATTACAGTTTAAATAACTAAAAATAACAGTTCAAGTCAAATTCCAGTAAAGTCGGATTTCTTCTTATTGTGCCTCTGCATTTCAAATAATAAATAAATAAATATATATATATATTTTTTAAGTTATTCCTCAAAAAAGTAAAAATAGGAATCTAAACTTATAGAAGTATGTTCCCTGATAGGTTAAAAAAATGCTAAAAATCCTTTAGGAAATTTCTTGTTCTCATTATTTTAGCAAAAGCTAACAACATTTTCATGCCATAAAACATCTTCATGCAAACAGCACCAGTGCACACATTACCTAGCAACAGGCTGGCATAGTTCTTACCTACATACCAGGTAATAGTAATTTCTACTAGGAGTAGTTTTTAAAGCACAGAGCCTGCTCTGTTGTATTTGGTTGTGATGAATGGAGAGGCATATTAATATTATTTTTAGAAATGTTTTCGAGTCTTGATAATATCACTAGAGACATATAGGTCATAGCCTCACAGTGAAGAAGAGCAGGCCTTGAACTTTGAGATTCCTGATTGACAATTCAGTGGTCTTCCTCTAATGCCATGAAGTTTCCATTGTTTCAGAAAAATCCTATTCCTGTAAAATAATGCACCAGAGCAGCCCACTGGGCCATTGTTCTCTTTGCCTCCGATTTGTGAGAAACATTATCATGATATGAGTTAAATAACTGAGAAATTGCCATTGGAGATATGCAACCTTTCTTAGGATTTGCTATCTCTGTGATTTTATTGTAAAATAACTTTGTAATTTGAAATAATCAATATGATCAAGTAATGGTCTATAAAATTCTACTTTAAAGAGAAAGTATTACATCTGAAGAATCCAAGTACGAAATCTTAAGCTGGTAAGCTCCCTGTTAGTCATCTCCTTTATTGTTTTTAATGAAAAGTAAACCCAGGCACAATGAAACTCCAGAAAGGAAATGTTTGAAAAGGAAAATGTCTCCTTTTCCTTGAAAAAGGAAAATTGCTTCTGCAGTTTCATTTCAAATCGTCTTAATAGCTGTGTCTTAAAACTGGAAATGTTAAATACCTCATGATTGCATTAATGTACACGGCTATGATTTAATTTAAAAAAGTAAAAAAAAAATAAAAAACTGGAAATGGAGGTTTCCAATGGACGTACTCATGTGCCATTAACTGTGACACGCACCACAGACAGGAAGCAGTGTTGTTCACTGTGGAAATGGTGCTGCCTATTACTTAATTCTCTTGATTAAAATGCACTGTCAGTGTGATTATATCCCCCGATAACCAACCCTATGGTTTCCTATCCATACAATCTAAGGGTCCCAGAGTTTCATTAATTCTCAATTTTGAAGATTCTTTAAGCAAACAAGAACAAAAGCTGAATACCTCACGGTAGAAAACAGCTAGCTAAATTATAATGTTCTGTAGTGTCAGGTTATATCATGAGAAATTTTTATTGACAGGGCAAAATGCCTATGTCATATTCTGAAAGGTAGAGAAAACAAGATACCGATTGTACTAGTTTACTAGCACCACCACCAACTGGGCAACTTGGACAGATATTCCTCATAAGGCTGGAAGCCCAAGGTCAAGGCATTGGTGGGTCTGGTTCCCCTGGGACCTTTGTCTGTGATTGCAGAAAACCATCTTCTTGTCCTCCCATGACTTCCCCGCTGTGTGGTTCCTTCATGCCTGATACCTCTTCTCTCTTTGTGAAGACACCATGAGTATTAACATAGGGCCCTATTCTAACAGCCCCGTTTAATCCTAATTACCTCCGAAGACCTCATATCCATGTTACATTCTGAGGAACTAGAGGTTGGACTTCAACATATGAAACGTATGAATTTTTAAAGGCACATAATTTAGCCACTAACACCAATTTTTTGCAGAAAGACTTTTCTCTGTCTGTATGCATGTATGTTAAAATAAATCAAAGGGAAATATGACAAAAAGTGAACAGAAATACATTTTTAGGTTTAGTGAGGTTAATTTCATTTTTACTCTTACATTCTTCTAAATTTTAAAGTAAGAGATGTTTATTTAAGCATAAATAAATAAAATTACCAGTGAGGAAATATCAGAGCTGATAAAGAAAGTGTATAATGCTGAGTCACGGGAATACGACAATAATTTATCTACATCAAGGATTCTCTTCCTTTTTCATTTTTTTCCCTTCCTGCCCTTTTCTTTTTTAAAACTATCAATGATTTCTTCAATAAAAATCTTAGACCATAGCCCAAATGTAATATTGGCAAGAGCAGAACTACTCTCATTGAAGCAAGATCATTTTCCTTGTAACCTGTAAAGAATTCGTGCCCACAATAAATTTTTAAGTGCTTTGAGGGCACTAAGTCATATTCATCTTAGAAACTTTTAATATCTAGCATAATGTTTACAATGAACACACACTCAATAAATATGTCAAAAGACAAGACACTAAAATATTTCATAGCTGTTTCTTACACAGAAGACACAGTCAATGTATTACATTTAAGTTCAAGCAATTCAGTTCAAGTCCTTGTTCTGCTGAATACTACATGGATAACTTTCAACAATTCATGTAAGTTCTCTGTGCTTTAGTTTACTCACAAGTTTACAGTTCAGTAGAAAAATCAATTGTCTTAACAGCTGATCACGGTCCAGAGAGAGAATGTCTTTATTTAGAAAAGGCCTGAATACCTGAGATAGACGATAGATACTAAGAAGAGCTAAGACCAAAAAAAGGAAGCTTCTTTTTCATGTATAAGAAAATGAGATAATTTCAGCTCTTTCTATTGATGGAGAGAGTAAGAATCGAAGAAAAAGTTAACAGGAGACAGAATAGACAGCCAGAAGGAGGGAGTGTGGAGGTGCTACAGGAGAAAACCTGGGCAGGAGGAACCTGCTGTGGCAGAGCAGGAGGAAGATGTTTGTTGTTCAGGGTACAACTTAACCCTCTGCCAGAGCAATCAAGTGTCCCATGGAAGTTCTATTACACTGAAGGCTTTAAACTGATGGTTGGTAGGAAATCATGGGGGATTTATGACTCATTGTGGAAGGAGAAGGAGGACTCCACGGCAAGAGCAGATTCTTCTCGGGAGTAGGGTAAAGGAGCTGAGATGGCCATGAACATGAATGCCATGAGGAATTTGGAAAAAAAAAAAAAAAATCTTAAGAAGGGCTTCTATCACCCATAATCAATCTTATAAAGATCTCAAGTGGTTTCAATATCCCAAGTGATATCAGGCTCATAAGTTTAAATGGGTTAATTCATGTATTATGGCTGACTTTATCAAATTACTGTATCAATCAAAGGAGATGATAACAATTAACATTTATATTGGACTTACTTTATGGCCAGCACTTTCGCAAGCACTTTAGATATTTCTACTTGTTTGGCCTCATAAGAATATCATGAGGTTCCTGTGACATGTTTTGCCTGCATTTTACAGGAGAGAAACAGGCACTCGGAGAAGGAGCATGCCCTTGTTCACATACTGAATAAGCAAGTGATTTAAAGTCTGTAACAAGTATGATATTACATCTCAGTAAAGTATATTGCAAGCAAATGTAATACATTACTCTTGGATGGGTAGATTGGGCAATTAGGAAGAGCAAGAGTTGGAGAAATTTGTAGGAATTCTTCCACCTCTCTGTTTCTCTCTCTCTCTCTCTGTCTCTCATATTTAAGATTGACAACATGCTGTTGTTATGCATAGTGAAATGATTACTTAACCTATTTATCATCTATACTTTTGTGGGGGACAGGTAAGAGCACCTAAAATCTACTCTCTTGGCAAATTTCCAGTATATAGGACATTATCAACTGTGGTCCTCAGCTTCTCTAGACATTGTCACCACATATGGCTGTAAGTTTGTTCCCTTTGACCAACTTCTCAGCATTTCCTTCCCTTCCGTGCCCTGGAAACCACTGTTCTTCTCTATGTTTTAGGTATGCAACTGTTTTTGGATTCCACATATAAGTGAGATCATGCAGTAATTTTCCTTTCTGTGTCTGGCTTAATTCATTAAGCATATTATCCTCCAGTTTCCCCACCCATGTTGTCACAAATGGCCGTGTCTCCTTTTTTATGCTGAATAATATTCATACACACACACAAGCATATACCACAATTTCTTTACCCATTCATCTGTCAACAAACCATGAGTTTATTTTCGTATCTTGGCTATTGTGAAAAATGCCACAATGAATACATACAGGTGTGCAAAAATGTGTCTACAAAGTGCTTGTTTCATTTCCAAAGGAAATTTAGGAAGATGCAAATAAATAGAAAGAGATCTCATGTCTGCAGATAGAGAATTGACACTGTTAAAATGCACACATTGCCCACAGCAATATACGGATTGAATCTGAAATCCCTATCCAATTTCTAAAGATTTTGTTCACAGAAATAAAAAAAAAAAACATGATCCTAAAATTGATATGGAATAATAAAAGATGATAAATGGCAAAAACAATCTTGAGAAAGAAAAAGTTGGAGGCATCACACCTTTGGGTTTTTTTTTTTTTTATTTCATTTTTTATTGTTTGGGATTCATTGAGGGTACAGAGAATTGATAAAGTTGCTCAAGACAGTATGGTATTGGCATAAAATCAAACATTTAGACCAATGGTTCATAATGGAGATCTCAGGCATAAACCAAACATATACATTCAACTAACTTTTGACAAAGCTACCAGGACACAATGGAGAAAGGATATTCTCTTCAACAATATTTCTTTTCAGAAAATTAGACATTTAGATGCAAAATATGAAATTGGCCCTATCTTATACCATAAACAAAAATCAACTCAAAATGGATGAAAGACCTCAATGTAAGACATGAACCATAAACCTTATAGAAGAAATATAAAAGAAAAGCTCCTTGATATTGACCTTGGAAATGATTTTTTGAATTCCAAAAGCTCAGACAACTTACAGCAAAAATAATCAAAGGAGACTACATCAAACTAAAATGTTATTGCAGGGCAAAGACAACAATCACTGAAATGAAAAGGAAACCTGTGTATTGTGAAATAATATTCGCAAACCATATGCTGCTAAAGGGTTAAGGTCTAAAATATGTAAGAAACTCTCACAACTCAAAAGGAAAGAAACAAACAACTTAGTTAGAAATGGACAAATAACCTGAATAGACATTTTCCCACATTTATTAAATTAATAATGACCTCACAGACATATTATATTTCTTTTCTTTTTTTTTGTAAAGTATGGCCCCTAACTTGAAATATTTTCGTGCTTAATTTGTGGAGACTATGTCTGTCACAAAAATTCAGGCCCAGGGAGGGATTTAATTTAGCCTGAAATTCAGCCCTTTCTCTTATGATCTAAGCTATGTGTTTATGTGGCTATAGCTATCCAAAGAACATACATTTTTAAATGTCACTCCTTTAAAAATGTGGCATATATGCACTATGGTAAACTAGCCTTAAAAAATGAAATCGTGTCATTTGTAGTAATGTGGTTGAAACTAGAGGTCATTGTGTTAAGTGAAGTAAAACAAACATAGGCAAATTTGGCCTGTTCTTATTTATATGTGGAAGCTAAACAAGTTGATCTCCTGAAGACAGAGAATGGAATGGTGAACACCAGAGGCTGGGGAAGTTTCCAGAGGGGCAGGGTAGGAGGCAGAGACAGAGAGTTCAGCTGATGGGCACAAATGTGTAGGGAGAGTGAAGAAATGAGTTGTAATGTTTGATGGCAGAGCAGGGTGACTATAGTTAACAACAGTGTCATGTATATTTCAAAATAGCTGGAAGAAAAGAGTGCAAGTCTTCCCAATATGTAGAAATGATAGAAATTCCAGGTGATGGGCGCCTCAGATATGCCACGTGGCCACTGCTCAGTCTATACATGTCACAAAATGTCACATGGACTTGACAAATGTGTTCAAATGTTTATATCAATACTAAAATCCTGCACTCCAGTAGTAGGTCCTGAGTTCTCTGCTTCCTGTCCTGACAGTAGCCTACTCATCACTGGAGATGGAGCCTGACCGCCCTGCCCATTCAATCTCCCTCAGGCTGCTCATTCCCATCCCGGGGACCCATCTTGTGTTAACAGCCTTGACGTCTGTCCCCCCCACTCTCCTTTGATATAAGCCTGTTGGAGCAAAGGGCTTACTTGTTTTTAAGTCTAAAATTCTGAGCACAGTAGCTCTTCAAGAAAATAGCTTTTTTTTTTTTTTTTTTTTTTTTTTCCAATAAAGGAATAAAGAGCCAAGTAGAATTTTGTGGTGGGAGACATTCCAGGAAACTCTAAGGCAAACCGTGGGAGGGATGTTTTGTGAGAATCTCAAGGGTTGGAATTTGACTTTAGCTCTGACTTTAGCTCTATGACTTTGGGCAAACCACTTTAACCTTTGTGGTTGGGTTAAATTGATCTTTCAGGTCAGTTCAGGCTCCTAAGTTCCTACTGTTAACACTCTTTTTCCTCTTGTCAGAAGTACAATTATTGAACAAACACCCCTTGTAACCTCTTAGTTAACTTAGCAATTCAGACAAAATTTCTGCCTTGAAAGCATTACTCTATGTTTTTCTTGGTCCAGGTTTAAATATTTGCAGTCCTTGAGAATTCATAACTTCTTTGTGGAACTCCTGTGCTATGGCTGAGTGTGTTCTCAGCCAGCCCCAGGATCCAACCTGTGTGTCACTATTGATCCGCATGTCAACTGTGTAGCATTACAAGAGAATGACTTCACTACGATAGCTGATTGTTCCAACTTTTCTTTTGTGAAATGTTAAAAAAGAAAAATAAAAAGTTAGCAGTAGATGAGAGTGAAATGACTAGAGATTTTAATGCCCCAAGCACTTTAACCTTATCCGACAGCTCAGGTCAATCTGGTTGGCAGACACACCAACAGGAGGGAACATAGCAGGTGGCAGACAAGACATTAACAGGCTCAAATGCATGGCAATTAGCAGGCTGTTATTCCCACATCAGGGCCAGACTGGGTTCCTCCAATACGCCTCTGAATTAACAAGCCTTCACTTTCCGAGGCATGTCAATTAAAAACTTTTTACTATGCTGTTTTCAGATTTCTCATAAAGTGATTTATATTTGCTTAATGGTATATACTAAAGGTTTTGTTGTTCTATAAACATGCTAGATATCATTTCAGACTAGTTTTAGATAGCAGGACCAAGTTCAGAAGATCTATTGTTGTAATGCATGGTGACTATAATTAATAGCAATTCTTGAAAAATGTTAAGGGAGTGGATGTTAAGTGTCCTCACCACAAAAATGCTGACTATGTGAGGTAATGTATATGGTAGTTAGCCACATTTAGTCACTCCACAATGGTTACACACTTCAAAATGTCATGTTGGGCATGCTACATGCATACAATTTTATCTGTCAATGAATAAATATATTTGAAAACAATTGATAGTTAATAATAACCTAAGTTAAAATTATCATTAATGTGGTGGGAGTAGGTAACTTTAACCCTGGCAAAAATGTATGTGGGCAATATTACTACATAAATTAAATACATAATTATGTAAAGTATTTCTTTTGACGTCTATCCCTAGTTATGACAGTAGGCATAGTAGCCCCACCTCCCAATTTGACTTAAAATTTGAGTGCCTTTTTCCACTGTCCCTCTCTTATTGGCCGTATCCAAGCTGTTCCCATCCAGCCAAATATGCATGTATCTCCTTTCCACCACCAGAGATATGATGTCCTCCACAAAACCAATACCTCTTCATCAACATGGCACCCTTCAAGTTGTGTCTGGCTGCAAGTAGCATCCTGGTGGAAAGTGGTGTGATTCTTCCTGAGTTGCAGCTATAGAAGCAGGAGGAAGGCAGTCCTATGTGTTTGTGTGAGATAAACACAAGGAAGAAAGAAGGCAGTAAATCAAAGGAAACTGGAGAAGCTGTGGCATCTCATACAGGAGGGCCTGGTTGAGCCAAGTTTCTCTGGGTGACAGAAGGACAGAATTTCCAGCTGAAGCCTGAGTTCCAGGTTGGGGTGTGGCTGCTGCGGTACCCACGACTGCTTCTTATTTTCCTCTGCACTGCTATTTCCTTCCTTTCTTGACCTTCTTAATGAGTGATAAATATCAAGTGCTTTGCAAAATGTTATCAGCGTGGGGTCTCTTCTCTTCACCATCTTCACAAGTGGTGGAAGTGACAACTTTTCCCATTTCCTATATTGGGTATGAAAGTATAACAGAATAAGATGGTTGAGCCCCTTGCTGATCGAGTCCCACTGGTTTTTCAGTTGCTAAAGAAAGCACTGATTAGGGCCTTACTCTGTGAAAAATGGATGGGAGATTCTTCTGGGGTGGAACAGAACCAGGCCAGTAGTCACCAAGACTGATTGTCTTTCCTCTCTCTCTACACTGTGCCTCTTCTACTCAAACTGCTGCCTCAGGCAAGACCAATGTCATCAGATATTAGATACCTAGCAGTTCCTAAACCCATGCAATTGGCTCACTTTCTTCGCTACTGTGGGACCCCCTTGGCTGAGATCTTCTTCTGGTGGCTGAGGTTCCAGAGTGTACACTGGGGATTTCATGGGAACGAGCCCCCATCTGGTGAATTTGTTCCCTGTGGTAGGCAAAGCATCTTCTAACATCATCTGTTCCTCAGTGGAGTTCTCTAGATAACACACCTGCTGCCTTTGCTCCTTACCTCTGCCTAACGCTCTCCTCAGAGCAGGGCCAACTGTCCTACTGGCAGGCTGACCCCTGGGCACTCGGTGGGTCTCTCCTGCCCTTCCTCAGGAAGCAGTCTGCTGTCCACCTGTCCACACCTCAGCATCATATCCATCTTGGCCGTAGTCTAATCCAACCTCCGGTCACACAGTAATTCTGAGCCTTTTTAATGTATGGACTTAAAAAAAAAAAAAAAAAAAAAAAAAAACTCTGAAGAAAGCCATAGCATCTTTCTATAGTACAAAATGATGCAAGTTTACCATCTGACAGATTTCTCAAACTCCCTACAGGTTCTTCAAGTACCCCTTCCTCCATATTCCAAAAATCTTGAGCTCAGAACACGACCTCAGCCTAATGGTCTGACTACGTCTCTATGCATCTCAGTGTTCCTGAGCCCCGATTTGATGATCTTTTCCACACCCCCATCTGACTTTGCTGTGGGCCTTGCTTGATCCTTCTCTATTTACTGTCCTGAACCTGAGGCCTCTGGCAGCCTCCAGCTCTCTGTCCCTCTCCATCACGTTCAGCATGCCATCTCTAAGGACAGATGTTTTCCTTGCCCGCAGCTGGATCGGAGCTCTCTCCCTGAGCGCCGGTGCCTGCCCCACTGCAGAGAGGGTACCTTAGATCTGGATCTTCAGCCTCTTCATCTCTATACTCTCTCACCACCACCCCCCAATAAAATCTTCAAACGCACACACTAAAACTATAAAAAAATCCTCTGATACTAAATATATTTTAAGTAGATAGGCTTAAAAATCTCTCTTATTTGTTCAACTTTTTACAACCATGAGTAGGTGAAAATAGGTTGTAGAATCACTTCATATATTACAGTGTTTTCTCTTAAACTTCTTTTCAGCAGAGGCTGAAGATGTAAAGTGGTTTTTAAGCTAATAAAATAAAAGTGCATCCTAAGAGCAGTGCTACAGCTTCAGAGCCAGGCTGAATGTTACTGACACATAGTGCCCTACCATCCCTCTCATGTACCTACAAATTACTCTGCACTAAGCAGGTGCATGGCACTGTTGCTCACAATTGAAATGACAGTTGTAAAGAACACTCATTTCTCATCACTGTGGACTGAGAATTAGAAAAGTGCTTTTTAAACAATTTTATATGAGAAGTCTTTGGTGGAGAAAAATATTACACCAAAAAGTGGTAAGGAAGAGATGGAAGTAACCTGGCTGAAGCTTGGGAAGGGTTGAGAGCTCTGCTCCTGATGCCTCCAGCCTGAGGGGCCTTCCTGGAGCTTCTCTGGGGAACATGGTTTGAAGAGCATGGACGTGTTGAATTCCGAGCTCTATAGGACACCCTGTAGATGAGTTATCTCAGAACCAGTGTAGATAATGCTTTCTGTTTTCCATAAAATCAAAAATGAAGACAGCCCAGGCCCCCATCACTCACTCTGCTGGAGGTTTCTGGTGATGATTGTTTTTCCAGGAATTGGAGAAGGCAGGAAAGCTCGTTGCTGCTGTGCCGAACCACACGTCCCCGATGCGTATGCTGGTTTCAGCCCTTCCCCAGGTATCCGTGGAAAGCTGTCTTCCCTGCTTTTTTTCCTCACTGCCATCACTTCTTACTGCATAACTTGAAAAACAGGCCTGTTGTGTCCTGCTCCTGCAGGACAGAATGTCAAGTCCCTAGAGCTTAGAGAGTTACACAGATCCCTGATGGAAAATCCTAAGATAAGCTGAGCAGGTGAAATCATGCACGGATTTGGAATCTTCCCCCTTCAGGTAATAATTGCATGAATACAGAACTCAGTGATCATTAATGAACTTAATGTTTTCGTCCTTTTATGTTTGGGATATTTGTGCCACTTACGTTTTGTTAGGAATGTTTTTCATTTCCCCATAGGGGAGATGACAGGTTTTAACTCATCCTTAAGACCCTAATCAAGCATCACCTCTTCCGTGAAGCCTTCCTTAACACTGTCTCCCAGAGATTAGACTGATCTGCAGGCATTAGTGCAATTTATATGTCCATGGTCCTATCATTTCAGAAATTCCTTGAGGCAGAATTCATATTTTATTCATTTATGCCCTAAAGCCGACTTCAGCACTGAACACAAAATGAATTGTCAAAAAATATTTATTAGCTGGATAACACGTGACTATTGATACGAATGAAGTGCTTCACAGAATTATTTTGTGGGTTGGCACAAGTAGAAAATCTGATGATCCGAGTGTTACCTGAGCCATAGCCAAGGACAAAAGGCCACCAACTGGCTTTAGTTTTCTCACCTGCCCTTTCATCCATCAATAAAATTACAGCTTCTGCCTTTGGAAGAAAAATTACCACTGTAAAAATAAGGATATAAAAATTATCTAAATTTTGCTTTTGATATGTTATTTAATTAAGATGTATTGAATATCTACTAGGGCCATGGCAATGTAGAATATTCAAAAAAAGAAACACATTTTAGATAATTAAAAGATGACTCGCCTGTCATAGGCTGTATTCAGATATTTTACTAGAAAATCCTAAGTTCAATCCTAGAATCTAAAATTAATATCTACCTTATAAATCAGTAGTAAGGTATCATTTAAAAGTCCATTGAATGGAAACACAATGTTCTATATGTCCACAGGTACAGACCCTGGAATTAGAATGCCTGTATTTGTAAGCCTTCATTCCTACCTCCTGGCTCAGTAGCCTAGAGAACATTATTTACCCACTGGATACCTCAGTTTTCTCACACGTAAAATGGGGATTTAACAACATATGGGGTTGTTCATTTATAAGGAACATAAAAAATAACACATTATAGGGACCAATATGTGATGAATTTAGTATAGAGAGCCTCTCCTAGAAATTGCCATCTTTGCAAATCAAAAACACTTCTTAATTCAATCACTATTCACTAAATAAATTCTGTGTGCCAGACCCCCACGGGTGATGGAGTAATGAACAAGAAGGCCTATGCAATCAGGAAGCTTAATTCTAATAACGAAAGACACCAGTAAAGAGATGAATAAATACTTTCTGCAGTAATAACACTGTCAAAAAATTTAATGTGCAAGCGTGCAGAATGAAAAGGTGTCTGCTCCTTTCTACACAGTGGCCAGTGAAGAGTTCTTTGAGAAACATTTAAGGTGAGGCTTGAACAATGTGAAAAGGCAGCATGTAAGGATCTCATGGGGCATCAGAGAAGGGAGAGGAGGTACCAAGGTCCTACAGCTGTGACCATCCTGAGTTCAAACGGCAGGCAGGCCGCCTGCTAAGAACAGGGTGAGCTCAAGGACAAGAGCAGAGGATGGGGCGGTGGAGTCAGGCAGGGGCCTAATCCAAGAACTGCTCGGTTGCCTCGGGGAAAATGTGGTCTTTACTTGCGTGCTAAGGACGGAGGTGGCCTGATCTTCATTTTTCAAAGATAAGTCTGTTTGTTTGTGAAGTAGAGATGCTGACCCAGGTCCACTGTGAAAGGAATCCTGGGTTAGATGGGAGTGGTGGAGACAGAAGAGGCAATTTTCAGGGTGTATTTTAAGATGGAGTGAACAGGACTCGCTGACAAAATCATACAGTCCTGGAAGGAAAGAGAGGGGTCAAAGATGACTCTCAGAGTCTCTGGCCTGAGCAATTAGGTGGGAGTGGTTGTCCATGTATAAACGGAGTAAAATACAGGAAAAGTCAGTTGGCAAATATCAGTACACAAATTTGGAGTTATCTGGTAATGTTTAGGATAGAATCATGCACTCGGGGTTGGATAGTATTAATATCATCTATAAAGGCAAAGACTGTACCCTGAGCGTAGCAACATTCAGGGGCTGGAAAAGGAGAATAATTTATTTTTATTTTTATTTTTGAGACAGAGTCTCAAACCGTCACCTTAGGTAGAGTGTCTTGGTGTCATAGCTCACAGCAACCTCCAGTTTGGGCTCAAGTGATTCTCTTGCCTCAGTTTTTCTATTTGTAGTAGAGACGGGGTCTCATGTTTTCTCAGGTTGGTCTCAAGCTCATGAGCTCCAACAATCCACCTGTCTCAGCCTCCCAGAGTAACAGGATTACAGACATGAGCCACTGCACCCGGCCAAGAAGAAATTTTAAACACTGTAGAGGGGCAGTCGGCAGGGAAGCAAGGAAGTTCTGAGAGGGTGGCACCCTAAAGAGCATAGGAAGCACAAATTCAAGGATAACAGAGGAGTACTGCCGAGAAGCTGACCAAGGTGACGTTTGAGAAATATGAAATATGCAGGTTATTGACAAGAATGTGGCAATCAGGTAGTGAAAATAAGAGCTAATTTGAAGGGCTCAAAGAGAACACAGAGGTAAGAAAGTGGAAGTGCAATATAGACATCCTTTTTTGAGGAGTTTTACTAATGAAATGAGGAAAAATAGTGTGAGTGGAACAGCTACAGAAAATACGATTTAAAGAAATGTATTTTGCAATGGAAGGTATGACATATACTGTCCCCCAAGAGGGACTACTGGATTGAACAGGAGCTAGAAATTCTGCCTCTTTTATGAACACACCTGTGGGGGGTATTCCAAAGGGTGTTCATTCTGAGAAATTAGATGTTTAACCTAAAGGTAAGCTTTGGAATTCCATAAAGAAGATAGAATAATATTTCTCTTCTTCTGAGGTAGCTTGTATGGTGACTGGCAGAGACAAAGTCGAATCAACTTTGTGAATCTAATAAAACACTGAAGCATTTTTATTTTACTATTCTTTGCATTTCTACATTCTAGAACAAGAAATGCCACACAACAAACAATGGGCCATTTAGACATGATTGTAGTTTATTTTTCCTACTTATACAAAAATAAATTAAAATTCCATTTGTTCAAAAGAAGCCTCAGTGAATGAGATGCTTTAACTCATGAAAGGATATATGATTTAGAAATGTGAAAAATTAAATTGAGACTTTTTTCTCTAGCTTTATGTCAAAACTGTCATTTACATAACAGTACAATGAATTGTGTTTCACAAATACCAACTAAATGTGTTTTTAATGATGTTATAATAAACCTGAAGTCTTCAGAGAAGAGTGATGCTGTTAACGTATAATTGTTTCAAACTTGGAAAATAAACCATTTACCCCACTGCAATGTTTATCTGCAGATAAATGGCTCATTTTCACCTTGGCATTGATCTGATAGTAGGAAGATACACAACCTTGGTAAAGGGTCTATTATCATTATCTCATATTTTAATCACAAGCATCTGGTTAGGGCTTACTTTCTCCTTCATAAAAAAGAAAATTGGCCATTTCAAGAACCAATAAAAGGGAATCTGTATGAGACAGGCTTCAGTTCCCATCAGCCATCTGTAATATCACTTTTGGGAGTCAGTGGGACTGCCATGGAATACTTTGCTCCCATGGGACTTCGGTGTAAAATTTCATTTCAGTTGTCAAATAGATCAGTCCTGGAAAGGAAGAAGTGTCTGTGATGAGGACTCAGAGAACAAAGTCAAAATAAAGTTTCAGGATACTCGTACCCACCAATCGCTTTTTCATAACACAGTGACAATTAAGCCCAAAGGATGTCTGTGAGGATGGTCTTGAAGAGGTGGGGTAGGAACACGGCCCTCTAAGGGGAGGCGGCTTGTGATGAGCGGGGTACTGCTGGGTCCCACCCCGGGGGCAGGGTCCTTGAAGAGCTCTGGAGCTGGCAGTGATCAACTGGAGAAAGTGAAGTTAGAAGCAGCGGGAGATAAAGAGACAGCACACGGAAAATGGAGTTTTCAAAAGTGGGAAACACAGGTGACCATCACTGGCTTGTGAGGTCCAGTGGATGTGTGTTTGTTCCCCACTCAGTTTTTATTGAAGGCTACTTGCTCATTTAGCCCAAAGGGTAAGCCAAAGAAAGGAACAAAAACATCAGCAGTTTCTTTGAGGAAGCATGTTAGCTCTTATTCTATCTAAAATTATTAACTTTAAGGGTCTGAGCAGACTTAAGAAATCTGAAACCTGAGCCTTGTGTGGGGGCAGCCTCCTGTCTGTGGTGAGGCACAGCTTCCTCGGGGAGGTTAACCCCCACCAGTTCACTGTGGAGCAGATAGATGCCATGACGTCAGGCTTCCCTGAAGAATTGGTGGGACAGAAGAATTTTCTTCTGATCTCTACCCAGAGGCCTCTTCCTCTGTGATAACGGGGTACACAAGCCCTCCTGTCCATATTTCAGGCTTGAGCTGTTCCTTTGATCTGTTCCCTGGCCAAATACAAATTCCCACAATGGGTATTTGCTTTGACTGTTGACTGGGCAGGAGACAGCCTGGTTAATCTTTTACTCAGGCCTTGCACAGAGTCTCCTCTATGGCCAGTCTTTCTTCAGAGTGTTTGCAGACCCAGCAGGTGTGTTTGCAAGCTGTATCCCCAATAGGCCAGGCTTCTAGGAAAAGTAGGAAACTGTTCAGATAAGAAATTTAATCGCTGGTTTAAAAGTAAACTAGCTAACCTGTTTTATTCTGCCTTGCTCAGCTTATTTTTCTGTTTTTCCCTTTTTCTGAAAATGTTTTCCTTTGCCAAGAATGGGGTCTTTGGTTCCTATTCTGCCTGCAGATATCACCTGCACTGGAGTGGTCCTGACTCACCACCAGCCTTCTATACCCTTTTCCCTCAATGTCTCTCTCCTCAAACCCACCTAACACCTGTCACATTCCCTCATAAACCTCCTTCTTTTGATATTCACTTCCTTCCCTGAAAGTCTATCAGAGAAGCCTATGGCTGACCGGTGGCACTTCCCTCGAGTCATCAATGGGCCTGCTGAGATGCAGAACTCATGTTCTGTACCATTAATTGTCCGTTCTTCACCATGGCCTGACCCCAATCATTTGAATAGGATCCAACTCTGGGGCCCCACGTGGATACCAAGTTTCCTGGGTTAAAAACATAAACTATACTAATCCAACATCTCCCTCTGGATTTAGAATTGAAAACTCTACTCAGGACTAGAACAGCCACTTGAGTAGAGCAGAGAGAGAAACTAGGAGGTGGAGTGAGACATCTGAATGAACCCCAATAAATTAAATCTTCAGGCCTGAGCAGAAAGTGGTAGTGTGCAGATGAAGCCAGTTAGGAGAGAAAACAGAGCCTGGTGTGAGCCCCGGGTCTGTCCTGCAGGAGCCTCCCACCACCCAGAAACTCTCACTGCCCTCAGGGCCAGCTTTCCAGTAGGCCCTGTTGTGGGATTTCCATTCAATCTCACTACAATAATCCCCTTTTACTTTTAGTATCTTAAAAGGGTTTCTGTACTAGAAGACAAAAGTATCTAGCTGGAAGTTGGGTAGCAAATGTAGACAGCTGCCTAAAGTTCTTCAATGGGTTTCATTGCTTTGAGAAAAAGAAATTAGTTTCCCTCTGTGGTTCTCTGGAGTCAGGTTCTACAGAGAAAGGATGTATATGTGTCACATATATTAGCAGTTCTGTGACAACATTAATTCCAGAATATCAGCCTGAGAATGGGGCTCAGAGGGCCTCTAGGTCACAAATCTGAAACTTTCATGGAAGAATTCTTTCTTCAGACCTACAAGGGTGCTCTTTATACAAAATATATCCAGGCATTCAGGCTTTTGTTGAGCAAGTCAGTTCCCTTATATAATCCTTTCCAAAATTAAAAAACAAACAAACAAAAAACAAACAAGAAAAACCCATGTGCCCCCAGAACTTGGTTAAAAAACAATTAATCTCTCATTTTATACGTGGAGTCTGAAGGACTAAATGCTGCCTCATAGGAAGGGACACAGCAGAGATGGGGCTTCATCTCTGAAACCATCTGGAATTCCCAGCTTTCCTGTGCCAATAGTCAACATTCCTAAAGAAGACAGTATTTTATATTGGTTCTCTGTGTATTCTTGTGAGAATTCTCAATGTCATAGATATTAAAATATCTTAATATTGGAATGTTCTCTTGAAACAAATATGTCATATCACAGCATTTTTAACACAAATCATTGAAAGACGTCACCAAATCAGACTGAATTTGGGCATTAGCCCAAAGACTGAACTTTACAAAGATGTGGAATGAGTTTCAAGAAGTACTAAGGTAAAAACCTGAAGCTGAATATGATGAGTCTCGTCTAACTAAAGCACACCTTTGTCAGGGCATGAAAAGACTTGAAAAGAGGTATAGATTGTATAAGAAGTTGAATAATTTAAGTATAGTGGTGTCTCTAAAATGTGACTTACATAAATCTCAAAAGGCTTATTTTTACCATCTATTTTAAGCCATGTTAACTACAAAATCCATATATATTCTGAAAACCAGCAGTTTGAGGATTACAGTAATAAGGATTCCACTGGAGGCTGTGACGGAGGCCCCAGCTGCCTTCAGTACCCACGTTCCTCATTTTCTTCCCTAATTCAACTCAATGTTTGTTCTGAGCAGCAACATGCCCACTTCAACAACCACATTTCCCAATTTCCTTGCATCTAGACAGGGCTAACTTCTGCCCAATAAGATGCAGGAAGTGTGTGAGCCTTCCAGGAAGACTGGTTCAAAGAAAGTGATCTCACCCCAAAGACTCAACCACAAGACTCCTGGAAGTCATCAAAAATGTTTCAGGATATAAAATCAATGTCCACAAGTCAGTTGCCTTTATATATGCCAATAACAGCCAAGATGAGGGACTAATTAAGGACACAACTCCCTTTACCATAGCTTCAAAGAAAATCAAATACCTAGGAATATACATAACAAAAGAGGTGAAGGATCTCTATAAAAAAAATTATGAAACCTTAAGAAAGCAAATAGCAGAGGAAATTAACAAATGGAAGAACATACCATGCTCATGGATGGGAAGAATCAACATTGTTAAAATGTCTATACTTCCCAAAGCACTTCTACAGATTCAGGGCCATCCCTATTAAATAACCAACATTGTACTTTCAAGACTTGGAAAAAAGGATTCTGAATTTTGTATGAAACCAGAAAAAAAAAACCATATAGCTAAGGCATAAAAAAACAAAGTAATAAAAACAAAGTCAGGGGCATCAGCATACCAGATTTTAGGCTGTACTACAAAGCCATAGTGGTCAAGACAGCATGGCACTGGCACAAAAATAGACACAGATGTTTGGAATCAAATAGAAAACTAGGAAATGAAACCAACAACTTACAACCACCTCATCTTCGATAAACCGAACAAGAACGTACATTGGGGGAAAGCCTCCCTATTCAATAAATGGTGCTGGGAAAATAGGATATCCACATGAAAAAGACTGAAACTGGACCCACACCTTTCTCCACTCACAAAAAAATTGATACAATATGGCTAAAGGACTTAAATTTAAGGTATGAAATGATAAAAAGACTCAAAGAAAGCATAGGAAAAACACTGGAAGACATCGGCCTGGGTAAAGACTTTACAAAGAAGACTTCTATGGCAATTGCAACAGCAATAAAAATAAACAAATGGGACTTCATTAGAAAAGTTTCTGTACAGCTAAAGAGACAACAATCAAAGCAAATAGACAACCTACCCAATGGGAAAGGATATTTGTATATTTTGAATCAGACAAATAACTTAATAACAAATCAGCTTAATTACTAGGATCTTTAGTCCACTCAAATTAATCTACATGAAAAAGGCAACAATCCCATATATCAATGTGCAAGAGAGGTGAATAGAACCTTCTCTAAAGAAGAGAAATGAATGGCTAGCAAACATATGAAAAAATGCTCATCGTCCCTAATTATTAGAGAAATGCAAGTCAAAACGACCCTAAAATACCATCTAACCCCAACGAGAATGGCCCATATCACAAAATCTCAAAACTGCAGATGCTGGCGTGGATGTGGAGAGAAAGGAACACTTTTACACTGCTGGTGGGACTGCAAACTAATACAACCTTTTTGGAAGGAAGTATGGAGAAACCTCAAAGCACTCAAGCTACACCTCCCATTTAATCCTGCAATCCCATGACTGGGCATCTACCCAGAAGGAAAAAAATTTTTTTACCATAAGGACACTTGCACCAGACTATTTATTGTAGCTCAATTTACAATCTCCAAAATGTGGAAACAGCCTAAATGCCCATTAACCCAGGAATGGATTAATAAACTGTGGTATATGTACACCATGGAATACTATTCAGCCATTAAAAAGATGGAGACTTTACATCCTTTGTATTAATCTGGATGGACGTGGAACACATTATTCTTAGTAAAGCATCACAAGAATGGAGAAGCATGAATCCTGTGTACTCAATTTTGATATGAGGACAATTAATGACCTAGTATATGGTGGGGGGTGTGGGGGAAGGGTAGAGCAGAGAGAGAGGGAAGGAGGGAGGGGTGGGGTCTCAGTGTGTGAAACACCTATTGGGGGCAAGACACAATTGTAAGAGGGACTTTACCTAAGAAATTCAATCAGTGTAAGCTCGTTTCTTATACCCACAATGAATCTCCAATATTAAAAAAGGGGGGGGGGGGAAAGAAAGTGACCTCAGCTGTTTTGCTCTTCCCACTTCCCCTCCCTGATGCCTGGAGCTCACTCTGATGGCTGAGAGTTTACAACTATCTCCACGAGGAAGGAAATGACCTTGCTGTTGCTATAGTAGCCCTTGGCTTGATTTCCATAGGAGAGAAATAAGCTTCTATTTTATTTCACTGCTGTTTGGTGTAATATTAAATTAAAACAAATCCTAACTGCTCCCTAGCCTAAAACCTACCAGGCACTCTTCTGGGGCTACAGCACAGGAGGGCAGAAAAGAAAGCAAAGGTGAGAAGTATTTTTGAAAAACAAAATGCGCACTTACTCACCTCCTGTCTGAATTGTCAGTTCCTGTTTTTTAAGAGCAGACGCTGTTTAAGAGCATTCATCATTAGAATGAACAAAATATTATCTTATAAAAATATGACATGTGCATAAAAAGTAGAAATTGTACCAAAATTTACTCTAAAATATTTCTTTTGTACTTATGATGAGTATACAATGTTTAGTTAATTGTAAAATATGGATGAAGTACATTTCCCCTGTTGGAGATCTTTAAAAGCATCTGTACCTAGTGAGATTAATGTGTGTATATATGGGTGTGTTTGTGTGTGCACCATATATTTTTTTTCCTGGCTAGAAAGCTTCGTCCATATTGCTTCCTTCTGATAGAAGTGAGAGAATACACAGAGTCTCAGAATTATGTTTCCATATCTGTTGTATAATATGTGTATTTGAAAAAAGAAACCCCATCGATCAATTAATTGTTTTCATTTTAAACATAACAGTCACTGTGTGGAAAACATTAAGAATATCCTCTCCCTTTTTCCTTAACTATAGAAGACATTTGCATTAAAATAGGAAGCTCTTTATTTCCTTAGAGTTCATCTATGCCTGCTAGTTATTCCCCAGCTAAAGGCGTAATCCTGTTTGCAACATCATAATCATTTACTCAGCAAACAATCAGGGCATCACTAACAAAGAATTACGACTTTAGGTGAGGGATAAATGGTGGGCACAGGTGAACTCTGAGGAAATAAACATTGTTTCCATGCAAATTTAGCTAGTAATAAATAACCAGGGATGAAAATTATGATGAAACAGAATAACCCAGAAAACAGATTTGAGGAGGTATAAGTAGTATGTTTTAAAATGTTTTCTTCTCTGTAAATATAATGTGCAGGCTGTTTATAAAATGTTGATACAATTTTAATATTTAAAAAGTTGAATTTCCACATGATAGAAGAAAGCCATTAATATCAATATACAGAACAATGTTTCAGATATTTTATGAAATGAATGTAGATACCTGGCTTTTAACATAAACACCAGCTACATATATACTGTTCAATCTAATTGTTCAGCCCACTGAAAGCATTCTCCACTTCTGATATTGAGTGATTTTTGTGGACCATTTATATCAACTTGACCCTAACTTCACTTATTGATCCAATATTAATTTGTCCGAATATACAAGGTTTCTGACATAAACTCATGAAAAATGATAATAGGCCTAGCAGAGCTCTTCCCAGTTCCAAAAGTGTTTCTGTATCATTACTTCATTTGATTCTCACCACATCCCTTTGAACTAAGTTAAGTCAATATCCGTTTTTCCATTTCGTGATGGATAGATATATTAAATAAGTGATCTTCCAACTAGTAAATAGTATAAAATACTATTTTCTCCCTACATATATCACGTTGCCTCTGCTTGGGAAAGTTAGGAACAGAAATGGCTTCTCAGGTTCTGTACATTCTTTCACTCATCCCAAGAGCCCCCAGCTGAGCTAGTCCCTGCAAGAGGCTCAGAGCACAGTGGCAAACAAACTCTGCTGAAATGTGCAGTCTGGTTGAGGGACAAATCTTATAAAAAACACGTGCATGTATTAATAATTATAAGTATTATAAAGCAAAAAGCAGGATACAATGAGAAAGAATAAAGAAAAAAAGAGGGAATTAATTTGGATAGACATCAGAGAAAGCCGCCTTACATCTCAAAATGAGGGGTGAGAAGTGAGAAAGGGCTTGTGGCAAAACCAGGATGAGGTGGGCATGGCTCTCTGCTTTCCATCTTTCTAAAAATTGAATCAAAAGGAAGAACTCAGAGAACTGCTTTTCTTTTTTCTTTCTTTCTTTGTTTTTTTTTTTTTTTTTTTTGATACAGAGTCTCATTATGCCATCCTGGGTAGAGGGCTGTGGTGTCACAGCTCACAGCAACTTCAAACTCTTGGGTTTAAGGGATTCTCTTGCCTCAGCCTCCCAAGTAGCTGGGATTATAGGTGCCCGCCACAATGCCCGGCTATTTTTTTGTTGTTGTTGCAGTTGTCATTGTTTAGCTGGTCCTGGCCGAGTTCAAACCCACCGTCCTTGACGCATGTGGCCGGCACTGTAACCACTGTGTTACAAGAGCCAAGCCACAACTGCTTTTCTGAATCACAGTCTTACTTGAAGTGTCCGCGGGCCTACTACAGAGGTAAGGACGTTTTGTAACATGAATTTTCTCAAGAAGTATTTTCTGTGCTGTTCACATATAAGGTAAAACACAAAGTGATCTCAGGAGCAGCAGGCACCACTGGCCAGCACTGGGTGACACTCTCAGAGGCCCTGGAGTGAAAGGCTGCAGTGGACATCAAACAACATCTCCATCACACATGCGCCTAGAGCTGGGGCACACAGCATGTCATATGACGCCACGGCACTGTGCGAGTCCGGGGAGAAGCTCACAAGTTCCAACACACGCGGAAAATCATGCCTTCCTATATCCCACACATAGCTAGAGACGACCTACTAACTCCAGAATTAGTATGTGGTTGGATTATTCTGGAATATCTGTAACTCTCAATTCCATAGTCCTTTAACAGCAATTTTAAGTTTGAGCTTCAAAATCTAAGAACATGTTGGAGTTTCCTCAGGCAAAGGCTCTAAACTTATTTAGTTTTACCTCTTCCTTAGACTAATGGCCTCAGAACTGAGAAACTTCTCTAAATGTATGATTTGGGGAAGCAAATAAAGGCAGAAGGGGGTCTGTTCTCTTCTGCTACCGGGTACCCTCACGTCTTATTTCAATGTCATATCGGAAATCAAGTGGCAAAGTCATTGGCACACTCTTTATCTCAAATTCCGGCCAGAGATACACTGAGGGCAATTAATTATCAGCTTAATATTCCTTCCAAAATTCTTATACTGTAAAAGATAATGACATAATGACATTGCATAAAATTTTCTTCTGAGCCAGTTCATAAATTATTCAAGCTATGGCTGAATACAAGAAGAAACAGTGGTGGTTTAATCCTGCCTTGACGAGAACAGGACAGCTGCGTACCCCCGTCTGTCTGAGAGCAGCACTGGGGTTTTGTAAAGTGTGCTCAGAGGAGTAATTTCCTTTCTCATCAGAAAGGAAAAGGAGGATGTTGTCTTTGAGAAAATTAATAAAGAGAAAATCAAGAAACCTTAAACATTTGCTAAAATAAAAAAAATATTTCCCATGTTAATGGATAAAGAGGCAATCCCCTGTTTTAACTACAGACACTACGCTGCAGAAAGGCCTCGGAACAAAACGCCAAGGGAGCTTTGACACAAGTGATGAAGGCGCTAGAGTGACGCTCCATTTTCTTCCTGTGACACTGGGATACCGGAAGTGGTAAGAGGACAATAAAAATTGTTGAGGAGTCAACCTCTTTTGAAAGATTTATTTCTTTTACACTATTTTATTTTGATTGTATTATTGGCTTTTTTTGCTTGTTTATTGCCCAATTATATCAATCATTTCAATAAAGGGTGTTTTTAGATAAAAAGACATAGAGGTTTTGTATACAAAGGGGCCTAGAAGTCTTGTATAGAAAATTACTAATACTGGCACCCGTAGCACAGTGATTACAGCACAGGCCACATACACCGAGGCTGGCAGGTTTGAACCCAGCCCGGGCCTGCTAAACAACAATGACAAAAAATAGCCAAGTGTGGTGGTGGGTGGCACCTATAGTCCCAGCTACTTGGGAGGCTGAGACAAGAGAATCACTTAAGGCCAAGATTTTGAGGTTGCTGTGAGCTGTGATGCCACTGCACTCTACCCAGGGCGACAACTTGAAACTCTGTCAAAAAAATAAAAAATTACTAATATAGAGTCACGGAATGAGAAAAGAGTCTGGGCCTGAGTCATGTTCATGTGGTGGTGAGCGCCCAGCCAACCTTCAGGGACGTTGCTCTGATGACAACAAACTCCAGAAGGGAAAAGTCTCCTAACATGTCACAAATTGTTAAAACAAAAATATCCCTCCATGTCTTCTCTTTCTTAAGCCCTTGAATTATAAGACTATTATGCATATCACTGGATGGCCAGGAGCTGTGGGATCTGCCCCACAGCAGCAAAACCCTTCCACATGTGTCACTTCCTTTGACTGCCACAACAGGAATTGGTTTGACTCTATGAGGGTTCTCAGAGAAACAGAGCTAGTTGCAGTTGTGGGGCTACAAAGTCCAAAATCTTCAGAGGGTCAGTCTTCAGGCTGGAGATGCAGGGAAGAAATGATGTTACAACTCAAGATCGAAGGAAGTTTAAAGAGAGAATTCCCTTCACCTCAGAGGACCTCAGTTGTTTTTGTTTTTGTTTTTGTGTTTTTTTCTTAAGGCCTTCAAAGTAATTGAATGAGGCCCGCCCATCTTATGGAGAGTAATCTGCTTAACTCAATGTCTACTGATTTAAGTAGATGAACGTTAACTTCATCTACATGTCTTCACAGAAATATCTGGCACACAGTTGGCCCTTGACCAACCCAGTTTGAGCTGCATGGGCTCACTTAATAGGGGGATTTCCTTCTGCTTCCATCATTGCGAGACACCAGCAGCAGGACCTGCCCTTTCTCCCCCTCCTCAGCCTGTTCAAGGTGAAGTTAACAAGGATCTTTATGACAATCCACTCTCAATAAATAGTAAAGAAAGTTTCTTTTCCTTGTGATTTTCTTAGTAACATTTTCTTTTCTCTCATTTTATTGTAAGAATATGGTATATAATGTGTAAAACATACAAAATACAGTAGAACCTCTGTAAGTTGACCACCCACGGGACTGCAACCAACTGGTAGACACATGGAGGTGGTCAGCATGAGGAACGAGCCCTGCTGTTCTGACACCAACAGGAAGTGCTTGTACAATCTGTGAACATTAGGTCAAATGAAGGAGGCAGTCAGTGTAGGGAGGTGGTTGGCTATGGAGGCTCTACTATATATTAACTATTTACATAATCAGTGAGGCTTCCAGTCAACCATAGACTACTAGAAGTAGTAACTTTGGGGGAAGTCAAAAGTAAACCATAGATTTTTGACTATACAGGGGGTTGGCATTGCTAATGCCCTGGGTTGTCAATGGCCAACTGTAATGTTTGACCAAAGGTCTGGGTACTGTAGACCAGCCACGTTGACACATAGAATTCACCAGTATCTCGAGCTCTGAAAAGACGATGCTTTGAGACTTTCCTTGTTTTACCAGTATGGCAAATATTACATTCACTTTATTTTGGATCTTCTTTTATTTTCCCAGCATCAATTTTTTTTAAGCTACCAGGATTTTTATAAATATCAAAAGCCCTAAGATAAAATATAGTATAATTACAGAATTATTTGATGACATTGACTGGCATGTGTTGGCTGTCAACTGTATACTTTGGTTGACGACATAATTGTTAGGCACAGATAGGGGAGGAGAGGAGCAGACGGTATCGGGAGACACTTTGTCTACAGTAGGAGGAACAAATTAAACAGGAGGGGCTTCCAAGAAGCACATGATATGTCAAGGGCGTTCCAAACACAGACCAGATGCTTGGTCTACAACAAGGTAGCTCCAAGGACTGACCAACAGAAAGACACAGAGAAACTACAAAGTGGGGACGTGATCAAGGCCACAAGAGAGGGTCACTAGAACATGAACACAGTTGAGGTAACAGTGTCAGTAAGTGAACTCCTGGCCCCATTAACATAGTAAAAATCACACCCACTAGAGCCGTGACGTTATAAATGCCACAGCAACCCTCAGAATTTGCCTTATAAAGTTAAGAAGTGGGGAAGATTCCCAGTTCTGGAAACACTCCACCCCTTTCCTAGAAAACTCATGAATATTCAAATAGTTTAGCATGTCATTTGTGATTAGCAGAAAAGGACAGGCCTCACCCCAGGGAGGTGCTGTTCCTTACTGGAGCTCTCTTTCAACTTCCAGAGTGCACTATCCTTTCTATACTACATCCTGTGCTTTAATAACGTTAACACTGTGCCTGCTTGCACCTGCTGATCCACTCATTCTCTCCATCGACCTAGCACCAGTAAGTGTGGGAACCAGGAACCAGGGTACATAGATCTGACTGACATCTAGTCCCCACCCCTGATATAATCATCTAAAATATAACTGAGCAATGAACATTATTTTAAATACACCCATGTTCTATTCTATGGTAGATTTTATAGACAGAGTTATACCTGTTTTTTTTTTTCCTGAAAATTCATCAGATTTTACTATCATGATCTGAAATATTGATTAGTGTTTGACATACAATATATCATTGGAAAGAAAAAGCATTTAAACTTGTAATTGTACTGACTTTTATTAGTTTTTAAGCTTCTAAACATCAGACACATTAATAATCAAAATGTCTTACACCTAAACACATAGAATGACTTGGTTATTTTTTTTTTTCCAGTTATTTTCTTTACTCTAGGTACAAAATGGAAAAAGTAATGAACAAATACTCATAAGGTACTCTTTGACCAAGGTAGCATGATGACATGGTGCTTGTCAAGAAATTCTTCTTCCTCTTCATCCGTACTGCTCTCACAAAAGGAGAACAAAGACTGAATTTCAGTATTTCTTCCTGAAGAGCTGAAAATACATCACGAGATCAATACACAGTATACAGAGTCACTTTTCAACTCTTCATTTCTCTTCTGATCAATACACGTGGAAGTTATCGGAAGCCGGCAGGTGTGAGGGGACTGTGTAAGACGGGGGCTGTAATTTTCAAGGTGCCCAAGACACCAATTCTCCTTTTAATGAGAAATTCTCATCATTCTCCCTTTCCCAAGAAATAAAGCCACAGTGGAACTAGGGAGAGGTTTTGTGCTCCCTGGTCGTGTCCTCCTTTGATGATTCACAAGGCACTGTGGAAACTTGCTGAGCCTGGGGGTCATGGCTAACAACATTCATCATTACATGGGCTGTTTAATAGAATCCCGACGAGTAGACCGCCAGACAAAATGACCTCTTTTGTGTACAGTAAATTAGGAGTACACAGATAGCTAGTCAAGATATGCCAAACAAAAATGAATGCAGCACTTATTTGTTATTGTGTTGTAATGCAGCATACCATATTAGATTGCATTGTGTGTTGTGTGGTGTGGTGTGGTATCCTGTTGAGTGGTATCCTGTTGTGTTGTGTTGTAGCATGTTATGTTTTGTGGTATGTTGTATTGTATTGAGTGGTATTGTGTTGTGTTGTGTTATGTGGTCTTGTGTGGTATTGTGTTGTGTTGTGGTATCGTATTGTGTTGTGTGGTATCATGCTGTGTTATGTGGTCTTATGTCGTGTGCTCTTGTGTTGTGTGGTGTTGTGTTGTGTGGTCTTGTGTTGTGTTATGTGGTATCGTATTGTGTTGTGTGGTATCGTGCTGTGTTTTGTGGTCTTGTGTTGTGTGGTCTTGTGTTATGTTGTGTGGTATCATTCTGTGTTTTGTGGTCTTGTGTTGTGTGGTCTTGTGTTATGTTGTGTGGTAGCATGTTGTGTTTTGTGGTATCATGTTGTATTGTATTGTGTGGTATCGTATTGTGTTATGTGGTCTTATGTTGGGTGATCTTGTGTTGTGTTGTGTGGTCTTGTGTTGTGTTGTGTGGTAGCCTGTTGTGTGTTCTTGTGTTGTGTTGTGTGGTATCGTATTGTGTTGTGTGGTATCATGCTGTGTTTTGTGGTCTTGTGTTGTGTGGTCTTGTGTTGTGTGGTATTGTGGTGTGTGGTATTGTGGTGTGCTGTGTTGTGCTGCATTTCTGGGGGTGAGAGGAACCAGGGGAGGTTCTAGAACATTGGTGTCTGAGCTTTCGCAAAGATACTGTGGGAGAACAGAGAGAAACAAACATAGTTCAGCTTTTTTGGTCCTAAAGATCCATAGGACTGAATGCCACTGAATCATACCAAATATTTCCCCTTGTGATAGAAATGACTGTTCTTCAGATTATGTTCTATGCCCAACACAGGCTGTATCAGTTCGTAAACTCTCACCTGTGGACCCGTGCAGATGTGTGACAAGATTTTCACTGCTTCAAGAGAACGTAAGGACAGGGTAGCAACATTTCTGTGACTTTTCTAATGTTTAATGAATGTGCTTTACTGTGTTGGCATGCTTCCTCTGTATTGTCAGTATGCCTTTAAATGCCTTTTGCTTAATGAAATGATGGTGAGTGTACACGTAGGTTAGTTGTTAATGACATTATTGGAGAAACAAAACAGCCACCTCACAGTCATTCATTCTTTAAATGTGACTGGTGTTGGACGTGAAGAAATCCAAGAACCAGCACTCAGTTATTTCCTCCATCAGAAAAAAAGAACAAACTCTTGATTCCCTTTACTGCAGTATTAGACTTCAAACCAATAGAAGAAATTTATAATATAAACAATTTTTACTTTACATGTTTTTTAGCCCCTCTAGAAGAAGCCCTCTGCCCTCTCCAAGGAGTTACAGTTTGCCAATAATGACTGGTGCGGTGGACTGCTTTGCTGAAGCATTTATAAATATTGCCCACGCTCCTTGTAAACTGATGGACATCCCTTACTTGAGGAAAGAACAAAATTATGCAAATTAAAATATGATATTGTTACTCTAGGCTCGATTTCAAGAAAGAAATTTAATATTATAGTCTAAAAACTTTATTTACATCAGCTAATATTCCATTAATACAAATTATTGAAATTATTGGGTTAATTAATTCAGTATTAAGCTAATTAATTCAGCAAGGCAAATGTTCTTTTTCAATATAAGAAGAAATGCAGAGGATTATTAAATTCCAAATATCTTTCCATTTTTTCAATATACGTTATGCAGCAGAGAACTATCTCCTCCCCTTAAAGTGACAACTGTATAAGCCTTTCACTAATACACCTGACGATAAATAGGTCAGCCAGGGACCCAACAGCATAAAAAGAATGTTCATATGCAACACAAGAATGAATTTTCTTTACACAGTAAAGATAACTAGCTGGGGCTTGTCACTATCTTTATATATAAACTGCACTTACCTCAACTCCTCCACTCCACAGAGCACCTTTGCTTCTGAAGTCTCAAGGAGAGCCGTGGACATCTGACTTACATCTGCTGAATGGTCCCCGAAAGCTGGTAGCTCTTCTGAGGTTAGGCTGTAAATTTTTTCTGAAGGATCTGAAATATTTTATTTCAGGCATTGTCAACACATAAAATCTAGAAACAAACGCACAGCATCTGGTGCGGGAGGTTTGTCTAGTGCCATCTGTGGGCAGTGCGAGAGGGCCGCACAGATCTGTGCGCAGCCCTCACGTTTCTGGTAGTTGTGGGGTGGGGCAGTGTGGTAGGATCTGAGAGTCCAAATTAGGGCATGGATATCAAATCACCTTGATTGCATTAAGGTCTAACTATACCTTCTACTTATGAAATGTGTCAAATTCCCTGATAATAAAATTTCCAATAAAACCAAGTGATCTTCATTAAAGCTAGAATACTGTGTGCTCCTCAACGTGCCTGCAAGCTGGAGATGTTATTATAATGTTTCTTTTTTTATTCTAAGGAACAAAAGCTTTACCCCCACACAATCTAAAGGAAAGGTTAACCTTGGCAAAGCTGCTTTTTCCTTTGTGGCGTCCTTGCTTTGCTGGGATAGATAATAACTGTTTGCATTTGAAAGAGGAGAGGCCTTTAAACTTCTTTTTTTTTGTGAAGCTAGGCTATGATTTAAACTAGGTATAAACTATGAAAGTTAAATAAAGTATTTAGGTAAACATATCTTTATATACACTAACAAAAATTCAGGTGTGGAAATAAATATTCTGATATTAGAAAAGCTATAATGCTTTTGTTTTGGCATCGATAAAGTTGCAAAAGACATTTAACCTCGTAAGGTTACACTGTGAAGAATTTTTAAATTGCCAAAATTATTGAGTACTATTCATCCCTTTATTCATATGAAAGTGACAAGTAAACGTCCTCCTAGTCAGAAGGACAAAACCCCAAACCACACGTATTTCACACGGGATTGAACAGTTTGATTGTTTTGGTGGTTACTATCAACCTGAAATAAGGAGAAAGTCCACTACTAAAAGTAAATGAGATTATTTATACTGAAATGTAGACCTCAATACATTTACACATGGAAATGCCCTTAAAATTACTTAGCCTAGTGACTTCCCAATTAGGATGCACAGATGAATTCAGTAAGCTTAGGAAGGGACCCTGCTCCCGCCATCCCAGCAGCAGTCAAGGTAGCTTGCGTTTAAATTTGAGGGCTCCCTAGAAGATTAGCTTTGAAAAAGACGAAAGATTCTTGAGTGCAGATTTTTTGAAACTCCCTAAATACTCTCATTCCCAAGAGATCAGGGATCTGGCAACCCACAGAGAACTTGGTGAAAGCCGGGCAGCCATGTGGTGGGAGAGCCGCAGATGGCCTGAGCATGTCGTGCTCACAAATACTGTAAGTCCCTGTGCTCCGAAATCTGATTCTTTAGTCTTAAGCTATCATCTCCTCTCCTAATTTTCCATGAGGCACCTATTCCTGCCCCAGCGAATGGGGTACATGCAGGAGAGCTATCAGCTCAGGCCTTGGGATTGGCAGAATTACGGTGCTAAGACCCAGTAGTGACGCTTTGATCTAAAGAATCCGCCAGGGAAGGATTCGAGGAGACACTGTAGTTCCAGCTAAATGAGCACAGAACTAAGTCAGATGATAGTACAGATGGGAAGCGTGTATATTTTTGTGGAGTCACTCATTCCCAAAATTATATTTCAGAATATACCTGTGAACTTAACAGGACCAAAGGGGACATACCTTGATTTTAAGTAACAGAAAAACAAAGGCAGAGAAAACTAAAACAGCTCACAAAAATCCTATCTCATGTTACTGTTAAACCCAAAAAGTCAACTGTACAGAAATCTAAGGCTCTTGATTTTTTTTGCTATAGGACCAGGTAAGATAGATTGATATTTACACTGGAAAATGTACTTTCTAATTAGGAAGTCAGCTGATTTTTGAGCGGTGGATTGTAGTTAAATCTTTTCTATCCCTGGAGTAAAGGGCGTGTAGTTCTCCAATCATTGAGGTGTCTCTTAAACACAGTCATATACAATTAGACAAGGTGGGGGGACGGACTAAACAGAGGCACAAAGTGCATGTGTAAAACTAAAGTCACTTACATCACATACAAGACTTACATAAATAAAATAAAGAAAAACAAAACAAGTAAAACTTCAAAGAATAAAGCCAATTAGAGAGGCTACTTCCCAATAAGAGACAACTACACAACCACAAAAATAACTCCTGAAGGACTAACTAGCACAGCCACACACTGTATGGACACAGTTTGCTACTGGCCCTGTGTCCTGTGACCCCAGCCTTCCTGCCACCTCTCCTCCTGCTGCCACCGCCTTGCCTGTCTAACTCTGTCCTCACCCTCTCCACGCTGCCTCCCTTACCTTCACAGCCCGCTTCCTTTCTCTCATAGGGAGCACATCAGTACCCGGTGGTGAGGTGAACAAACCTGGGCCAGCTATGCCTGGGCTTGTGCTCCCCACCCCATGCACCTGCACAGGGGGAGTCTTCTTCAGTTACCTGATGCCCCAGAGCCACAGTCACTAACCCCCAAGGAGAAACTAATAATAGCACCTGCCCCATCCCCCTCATGGAGCCGCGGTGAGTGACATCAAAGGAAGCAATGTCACATGCAGAGCAATCCCTAATCATTCTCACTCATTACGTTATTTCATAGTGCTCTTACCAATTTTTATGTATAGATTTTCACTTGCATGTTCACCTAATTTGGGTTCTGCAATTTCAAGGAAGCCTAAAGCAAAAAGATTGACACACTAGCCCCTTCTTAACCCAGTTTTCTTTACAAGGGTTACATAGCTTGCAAACTATAAATCCTGGTGAGATTAGCATGTTCACAATTAGTGACTTGATGGTTGACTATGAACAGAGGCTCCAGCTGCACAGAAAGCCGTGGCCTCCGGGCATTTCACTGACCATCTGGGAATGTCAGCTACAATCAGGTAGGTTTCTACTATTAATATTTCTGGTTTAAGAAAAACTGCTTTCTGCTTTCCCCAATGTAATTACTTAGCTCAGTTAACTACTTACTTGTGGACTCATACAAACATAAATTTTCCATGGGAATTTAAGTACCATAAAGATGCTTACACCACAAATCAAAGGAGCTTGCAACAGATCACTTTTAAATATTGAAGAAGCAAATGCTTCAAAGTATATTACTGATACTTTTCCTTAGTGCGTATTTTCTAATATTTTCCAAATTCTTCAGGCTATCACAATGTCCCCAACCTGCTCTAGTGACTGATACAGTTTGGATGTTTGCCCCTCTGATTCTCATGCTGACATTTTCTAACCACTGTTGGGGTAAGACCCTGGGTCCTGGGGCAGCTCCCTCATGAATGGCTCCAGGCCCTCCCACTGATGCTGTGTGAGTCCCTGCTGTTTAAGAACCAGCTCTCTTTCTCCCTCTCTCAGCACAACACATCTGTGCCCTCTCTTTTCTGCCCTGACTGGAAGCTCCCTGAAGCGCTCCCCAGAGGCAGATGCTGTGCCTGGGTTCTTAGTCTGCAAAACCAAGAATCAAAGAAACATCTCTTCTTTGTAAATTACCCACTGTCAAGTATTTTCTTTATAGTAATGCACAGAATTGCAGTAAGTTTGTAAACAGGTTACACAATGTCTTGAGGTTATTAAGTCAAGACTGTAGTGTTATTTACACAAAGATATTTGTGGAAGGAATAATAAATGGCCCAAACTATGTATAATTTAAATCAACCATCAGAAAATCTGAGTACATCAATCCTATTTTTCTCCTCATTTTTCATAGGTCGTATCTGATGTGAAGACAGATTAATAATGTAAACTTCTCAACTGGGTGAAGCTAGAAAGTGGTGGTATCAAGTTTCAAAGCCAGATCCCCCCGGGCCTGGGGTCCCGCTGTCATCAGCCTGCTTCACGGATTCGCCAGGAGGTGACACCTGCAGTCTGCTCATTCACACACGTCTGCCCCCACCCGTTACCCCTGAATGACTCCGGTATCAGCCATGGCATCTGAGTCAAAGGAGAAATGCTTCACTTAGTGCAGGGATTTCCTGTCTGTCAGTCTCACGGCTCCTTGGCAGACTTGTTTTTCACAGAACTGAGAAAGAGGAAGTGTATGTCTTGGAACTAACAGAAAAGATTAATAAATCAGAAGAGTTGCTGCTCACAAAACGCAGCTTTCACAAGGATGTGAATACATTTACATTTGTATAAGCAGCAGATTGTGTGGCTGTGTCCGTGTGAGTCCAAACCTCATAAAGTTATTTCAGTTCGTACCATGAGCAGGGAGATGTGGATGGAGTTTCTCTGCCCAGTGATGCTAAACAGACCACAAAGGTCTTATTTAAAATCAGGGACTTTTCTGCAGTGAGGCTTTATGTCCCATTAGCACCTGCACCTGCCTGACTGTGGGGTGGATTCCGCTGAGGGGCCATCCTCTTCCCGTCTCAGAGCTCCAGCTGAGACTCTTAAAAAGCCGTGCATTCTAGAACCAGTCTTCCCAGTAGCAAATTCATTCCCTGGTGAAGTGTGTAGAAGTGGCTGCCTTTAGCTGCTAGACCACCAAAAAGTCCAGGCTATGCACACACTACCTGGGAGGAGCTTGCTTCTTGCTTTCAAAGATAAAAGGTTACATGTTTTAGTGAAAGTGCTAGTGCGTGAGAAAACGCGTGATGTGCGGAAAAGGGAAACACAGTAATGACAGGAGAAACTGAAAGGTCAGAATAGTTGAAGCAGGATTATTTTTTGTAAACTACTTCTTTCATGTGTAAATACTGGAATTTACCAACTTATCAAATTAAGAAGCCCTTTAAAAATTAAACATTGTACGGTTATCCTTTTAGAACCACTTCAGACCTAACATACTTCATTTCAGAATTGGCCTCCAAGGTGAGAATTACCTCCAAAAATATTTGCATTTGATTTTTATTAATTCAGAGTAAGGCAAAGGAATTGACAGGTAAAGACGCAGCATCGACTCTTCTCCCCCAATCCTCAGTGAAATTAATACAAAAAGCAGAAAAACAGAAATAAAGTAAAATCAGGAAAGGACCAAAGAATAAAAGAGACACAAGTGCACATCATGAGCTTTGACAAAGAGATCAAGGCGACCCACGGTGGTGTGGCCCAGAGCCACCGCTCCCACCCAACCTCCCACCACTGCAGACTCCACACCTGCAATGGGAAAGGGGGGGTCATTGAAAGCACTGACAAAATCACCAGTCTCACACCGATTTGGAGAAAAGTAGGAAAAGAAGTGATGAAAAACATGTGAAATCTTTTCAAAGTCCTTAAATACCCAGCACAAGTGCTTAGCAGAGGCCAAAAAAAAAAAAAAAAAAAAAAAGCAAACTTATTGGTGTCCCCAGAAAGAACACACTTGAAACCAGGTTGAATGAATTTTGACATTTAATAAAACCTGGAAAAGGAGACCAAGCCAGGGTCTCCCCACAAAGCAGGTTGAGATCCCCGTCCCACTTTCCTCCCAGGCCTTCAAGCTGGCAGATCGCAGCAGAGGGCACAGCTCCCCACCCTCGCAAAATAGCTGAAAAGGAAATATTGATGGTCTCAGTATGGATGGAGGGGATTTCGGGGGAAATGTAGGTTCACTATGTCAGCAACAAGAGAGATGGGGTAACATCATTCATAAAACACAGGACAGGAACGATACAAAGAAATGAAAACAAATAGCTCTGTAAACAAATGAGAATGCAGGAATTGATAACATGTAAAGGATTATGAAATAAAAGACTGGTTTGGTAGAAAAAAACAGCTCACGACCATGACAAAATTTTCCTCAGGTTCATTGGCTAAACAGGACATAACAAAAACAAACTTTTAAACCAATTTCAAAATGAATCTCCAGGAGGAAGCAGCAGCATGCCAAGCGTTCAAGGAGAGTTAACTGAACAGCCGCCTGTCCCTAGACTGTACCAGAAAACAACAAGCTGTAATAAATATCAACAGGATGACATTTACGACACGTTGCGACTGCATAAATGATCATGTGAGACACGGATTGACAGTGCCCGCTGTGAGAGGTGAGGCTAACCACAGGTGCAGGAGAGCCCTGAGCACTTCTCGCAGAGTCCTTTTATTGAGAAGATACATAATGGGTGGAAAGATTACTAAGCAAAGACATGCAGGGGC
>CAUYPK010009265.1:0-51085 GCA_963574355.1 Loris lydekkerianus | reverse complement strand
AACTATAGCTTTCACATGAAGGCTATAACCCAACTATACCTCAAGACTATGAGGAAAGGACCAAGGAAGGGGAAGGGAGGGGGGAGGTTTGGGTGGAGGGAGGGTGATGAGTTGGGCCACATCTATGGTGCATATTTTTATATTAAATAAAAAAAAAAAAAAAAAAAAAAAAAAAAAGAACAAAGGTATAGCTCTTCAGTTAGCCTTCACTGGTGTGGGTGGTGGTGGAGCCAATTGTTTTTTCTTGTCATATGTGGTTGGCATAAAATGGTTAAGGTCTAAAAGACATTTTTCTCTTGCGAGGCTGCCACTGTCCTGACCCTTAAGCTAAAGAGAAGTGGCTTTTGTTAGAACTTTTTATAATAGGCCACTGTGAATGATTCTGATTTTCTGGCTTTTTCATATAAAACTGTGAGATATATAAGGCAGGAAGAATAAAGGGGAGAGAGAAAAGAAAAGAAAACACAAAATTTCTCATATTTCCCCTTGGGTCCAAAGTTTCTTCACATTTCATTCCTATATTTGTTTTAGATGAAATATCCATGACTTTTAGTTGTACTTAGCAGAAAAACGCATGTATTCCATCTTTCTGGAAGTACAAGCAAATATATTCTTTTATTAGGTATTTCTGGAAATCAGACATTTCATAGTTAATCACCTAATAAAAGAATATATTTGCTTGTCTGGAAGCTTGGCTTTCTCCGCTGTCACGACATAAAGGCAAAACATTTCTATACAATTTTGTTACATGTGATTAAAAATAGACTCTTTTCTACAATTTCAAAAACATTCAGTACAATAGTTGGATAAAGATTAAGTGTGAAATACAGTTCAAAACCAAATATTCATCAAAACAAGCAAATGGTAGCTGGTGGTCCAGTGCTGGTATTATCCACCACAGCAGTGGTTCTTAACCTTCCTAATGCCACAATGTATTTTCATTGTTAAAAAGGTGCCACGACCCACGGGTTGAGAACCACTGCACTACAGCTTCATGAAACCTGATTAGTTGATTACAGCAGATGTCTACTGCAATCAGACATTTGAATGGATGAAACATTCAGTTGGATGAAATGATGATGGTGCTTGCAATTAAACAGCCAGGGTTCATCAATAGAGAAGGCTAATTTTGCAAGACAAAGCTCAACCATATGTCATACAAACACTACCACTCAAACCACAGAGGCTAGCCTTGGTAGCTTTGTCTTCTACTGTACACCAATTGACTACCACTTCTTCCACTTTTTTTTTTCTGACCATTTCTTACAAGGAAAAATATTCAATTCTCAACAAGCTGTGAAAAATGCCTTCCACTCTCTCTCCAGGCTTCTTCCCTACTGGCCTAAACAAGCTGCCACCCATTCAGATGGCAAAACTCTGCCAATAGTTTAGGTGCATACTTCAACTAATTGTACTGATTCTTGTTTGAGATATAATACAGTAAACCTTTGATTTTTAAATTGAACATTTCATATTTAATGAAATTAATTTAAACATTTAATATTTAAAATCATGTGTTAAGAATAAACATAAAAGCCAATGACTGCCTAACAAGTGCTAAGAAAAACGTGATCCTTTGCTTCAATATCACCTGCTGTATAATCACAGTCCTCATTTGCAGTACTTCTAAGTACACGTTACACTGCAGCGTTTGTCCTATCGAAGCAGGAGATCAGGTTCTTATACCACCTATCGGTGTGTCATTGGCTACTGGCTGCCATCAAACATATCTCGGACAGGGTCATAACCACAGGCATTTTTAGGAATGGCAGCTCCCATTAGATGAAAAGAGTTCCCTGGAGAAAGCTGATATGAGCTTCAGAAACTCACACTTGTAGCAGCTAGACAAGAAATTCAGAGAAGAAATAGGTGGGCACTATTGCATGCACTAGCATCTGTCACAGCTACAGTAACTAAGGAAATATAAGGCAGCAAACTCCTACTGCTCCTAAGTGAAGGATCTAGTGTTTAAAGGCAGACTGTCAACCTGACTCCGGAGTTCACAGCCTGACAGCAACCACTACAATATCTTGACTTATCAACAATACACTGACATTTAGGTCCACAAATCTTTCAAGAAGGACTACAAAATTTAGCCAGATAATTTCCCAAGAAAATAAAACATATTTTAATACAATCAGTGTGTTAGTTTTAAATTACTGATATAAAAAAATAACCACTAACTTAGGGATTAAAACAGCAGAAAGTTATTAATTTAAATTTCTGTAGATCTGAATATTGATGTAGAAATCCTAGGGCTAAAACTAAGTGTCAGCTGAGCTGGATTCCTTTCTGGATAGTCTCGGCACAAAATTCCAATCTTTTCCAGCTTCTAGAGACTACTCACATCACTGGGCTCCTGGTCCCCTTTGTTTTTTAAAACCAATGATGTTGGGCCCAAACCCTTCTCAGGATGCTGTCTCCGGGGCTCTCTTCTGCCTCTCTTTTCCTCATTTAAAGAAGTGTGTTCTTACCTTGGGTATATCTGAAGAATTCAGGATGACTTCACTGTTTTAAGGTCAGCTGATCATCAGACTTAATTTCATCTTTAAATATAATTCCCCTTTGTGAGACAATGTAATAGATTTACAGGTTACGGGAAATAAGATATGGATATTGTCAGTAGGCCATTATTCTCCTATCACACTCATAATGAATGTCATGATATTCACAAAATCTCCTTAAGGGCCAGAAGGATTCATAAGTGAATGATGCATTCAGAATTCCACAAGGTATCCTTGTGTGCTAACCTCAGACATTACCCAACTTTGCCTCAAAGATTTGAACTGCTTAGTCATTGCTAACAGTGAGGAATTAAGACAAAGGAAATGTTGGGGGCTTAAATGAAAAAGCTAGAATCAAGTTTCCTTATGTTTTAGCATTATATATGTTAGGAATAAATCAAGAACGAAGGTAAAAATAATTTAACTACGAGTTTAATTTTTTCAACTCTTTGCTACAATTTTTCTGGCTAAAGATGGAAGGAACTTGTAAAGAGAGAAGAAAAGATAACACCAGCTTGTTTTCTTCCTCTAGTTTGTATAAAGATGAGAATGCCCTGGATTAATTAAATCAAACTTCTAGATAAATTATTTGGTCCCATGTACTTTATCCTCCATCACAAGGGATGGGTCTAACTGTCCCAATACACTTTCACAAAGGTTTAAAAAAAGAAATTGGTAATTCCTCTTGCAAACCACATGTCTCTGGGAACTATCTTAATGTATTTAGGTGAAATATTTGGCAAAATTATTATCTACATATAACATTTATATATATAATAATTAGTGTTGCATGTCTTTGGACCAATAAAAACACATTTTTATTTTAAAACATTCACATCTTGAAATTCTGACTTTTTTTACAGAATACCTGGAAAAAAATTATATTACATCCTAAAACTGTGTTATAGTCAAGGAGGAATAAATGAAGATGAAAATAAAGTGTAATGTATAAAATATGAACCAAATACATAAGATTAAAACAACTACTCCCTGTCAAGAAAGAAGGTATGTAAATGAAACAAGCATTTAGTTAGCCTCACTTTTATTGCTATAAGATTTAATTTTATTAACATTATTAGTGCTTCATTCAAATAGATGTCAATAAGCAAGCTTGCCTCCAAGCTCACACACACAAAAAAAAGAAAGAAAGAAAGAAAGAAAGAAAGAAAGAAAGAAAGAAAGAAAGAAAGAAAGAAAGAAAGAAAGCAAGCAAGCTAGCTAGCTCATGATTGTTTTATTGTTGTTTGAGAGAAAGTTATGTTTTATATATGGAAAAATTTGACAGAACGTGTGCCATGTCATTAATTAAAGATGTCAAGAGAGTTTCCTAAAGCAGAATCCAAGGGCTCTGCAGGCAGTAACTTAAGTTGCAATTTTCCTACACATCTCATTTTCTCAAAAGACTGTCAACAGGTCTTTAGAGCTATTTATATAGAGGTGTGGCATTTCTCTTTCTTCTTTTATCCTAAAAAACAGTAGTAAAGAAATATATGGATTAATGAAACACCCATTGGCACATGAAATTGAAAACTCAGCATCTACTCTCTTAAATTTTTTATTACAAACACGAGAACTTAGAGAATTGTGCACATGAGGCATTTTCATTAAAAGCATTTACATCTAAAAGCCTGGAAGATAAAGTACAGTGTGAATAATGATCCTGCTTTATTTCATCCTTGTCAGCCATTCTGATCACAGTAGAAGTGACAATGGGAGACACTCTTCTTGAATGCATGCCTGCTAAGGTAGTACCAGAATGTTTCTACCGTTTGACACTTGAGTATATTATTGAAAGTCAGTCAAGTGTCTCCCAATAGGAGCGTCTTCACTAAATTTTGCACTATTACTGTCTTCGAAATAAAGCACTCACGCTTAGTGCTCTTTCTTTCATATATGAGGTAGGAATTCATAAAGATCTCATAAAAAAAAAGCATAGTAAAAAGATTGCCAAAGGAAATGAGTTGGAAGGACAATGTGAAAAGCTATTTATTTCCCACAAAATACCACCGAAAAATAAAATTCATTATTAAATACAAAGTATATAATTATTTTGAAATAAAGATGGGATAGAAACAATGAATTGCCAACTGTAAATTTTGCTGAGTCAAATGATGAGGCAAAGAAGGTAAGAAAAAAGGGTGTGGACAGGCCCTAAAAAGAGAAAGCCTGTGTCTTAAAAATATCCCATTTTAGTATATGAAGTTGGAAGAGTCTTCATTACTTAGAAGATTTAAATAACAAAGGATATTTCAGAATTGAAAAGAAAAAAAATAGCAGATATGAGTAATAACAAAAAGTAATTATAAAAGAGACAATTAAAAGCAACTATAACAAGAAAACAGTATTTCCCTGAATATATGACATGCAGTAAAATATCAGTACCCATTTTGGCTCTCTGCCAGAAAATATAACTAATTAATTACGTGAAAAACAGTTTAGTTTAATGTTTCCTATACTGAAAGAGCTTAATAATTTCACAATCATTTGAAAGGGTCTATCTTAATTGAATTTCTTAAAATTTCAACCACTAGATCTATGACCCTAATCTGTTATCTTCCTTCCTTTCAGTAACAATGTAGTCCTCCCTCCTATCTTCTAAAGGTATAGCTACATCACTTCCTAACTATAATACTAATTCTAGTTCAAACTCCAGCTCCTTCCTGCAGGATTGATCATTCATGCTTTACTGGATCTTTGGCATCAAATGTAATATTCAGTAGTACCAAATACCACTGGTGCCATGAAGAGGCATTAGACTTGCAATGAAGCAGCATGAGATTTAGAGCTCTCAAGAAGAGCAGAGATAGGGGTTTCCAGGGAGAAGAGTTTAGAAACAAGGGTAAGATATGAGTAGTATCAACAGAATCCATCCATTTGTCTCCCCTAGATTTCTTATGTAGGGTCCCATTGATAATTAATAAAAGGTCATATTGAGGATAAGCTCCTACGAAAAGTTTTCTTGAACACATAAGCTCCCCGAAAAAGATTAGAATGATGAGGAAATGCTAGCTTTGGCATTGAAGCATCTTAGGGGAGATAAATCTAAAGTTATAGTAAGGAACTAGTTGCCCCAAATGGAAGGCACAGATCCCTTAGCTGAGATGAAGTGAATGAAAGAAGTCCCGGGAATTCCTGGAGCCTAGTGCAGAGTGGAAGACTGCAAATTTGTATATGGAAATAGATAATAGCCAAAGTCTTAGGTATAGCATAGTAGCTGGTATATTTTGCAATTCACAGATCTACCTTTCCTGAGGAGAAAAAAAAAAAAAAAAACCTCAGCTTCTGGAAAACAGCTAGTAACTCTGCTTTAAAAAAAAAAAAAAAAAAAAAAATTAATCTTTGTTTTTATAGACCTCTCTTAAAACAGGATTGTTACCTTGGTGATTAATGAGTTCTGCAAGTAATTGAGTAAAAAACAAAACAAACAAACAAACAAACAAACAAAAAGATGATACAGGACAAGTGCTTCGACATTAATTTCTATTTAGAATAATTACCCTGTAAGTATGAAAGGTAAAAATGCTTGAGTGAAATTTCCATTGGCAAAATATTAAAAGAAAATTTTACTTATAAGCCTTTAAAACTATCCACAAAATTATTAAGGTACAATTTACATAATACAAAATATAATTATTGTAAATGTACACAGTACAATAATTTTCAGTAGATTAATAATGTTTTGAGATAATCACCATGGTTCAGATTTAGAAAATTTTCATCTCATCTAAAATGTTTCCTAGCATCAGATGTTAATGATCAAGCAATGAGTGGGCAAAGACAGAGCTCAGTCTGCCACAACAATAATGGGTGACAGTAAAACCTAAGAGGAAGGGAAGGTGAAGAACTGACCCTCAAGGGATGGGCTTGAGTCTTTCCTTTCACTTTCCCTTCCCTCCTCCACAATCTCCTCCTTAGTCTGCTGTGCAATCCTCCTTCAAAATTCTCCCTTGAATCTTTCCCAAATTGGTACGACCTAAACTACGTTTTTGTGTCTCTAATTATAATACCATTTACTTTATCTCACAAGGTTTTTTCTTATTATAAATTTATTATCAATAGGTGAATGTTCTATTCCCAAAATGATATCAGAAATAAACAAAAGCAATTTCCTCTATACTGAAAGCTCAACTCTTAGTTCGATTTATCTGTGCTAACCTCCCTTTACGAGACCACAATAATACACAGTAGAGTCACCCCCAGGTCCTGCAAATACTCAGATCCGTGCATACCCAAATCCCACAGGTGGCCTTGTGGAACTCACTTCCAGAACTCACTTACAGGAAATGTTGGTCCTCAGTTCATGCAGGTTTTGCATCCTGACAATACTGAATTTTCCTTCTGTGTTGACTGAAAAATGTCCACATGCAAATGGACCACACACTTCTAAACTGTGTTGCTCAAGGGTCCTCTGTATTATATTACCCAGATGTTTGTCCCTTTCTTTCTTCCTTTCCTATCTCCTTCTATCCTTCTTTTCTTCCTGCCTTTCTTCAAATTTTTTTATTCTTTCCCTAAATCGATTACTTTAACTTTTTTGTCTCATTAATCTAGATACCATTTCCTTACTCAATAATAAGGCAGGCCTCAAATATCTGTACAGATATCTGCATGCAGCAGGGAACCAGTGGGAAAGCGAAGAGATCTGAGCTTTTCAATCCATCTCTGATGATGTAATCTTTGAGATCAAACTAATCTTAATTCTTTAGTCCTTTTGTACTGCTGGGTAATAATAACTGTCACAGATATACCAAGGCTCTAGTCCCACCTGTCACTGAGCTCAGCATCCATAAGTGTAGGTGGCCACAAGACCAGTGTCACTGCAGCTACAAAAGATTAAATTTCTATTCCTGTATAGCTTTTTACTTATATATTTATCTCTGTTTGTGGGAAGCATCAGGCCCACTGTTCAGTTGTTATAAATTTTTCAATTCTAAATATTACATTGGGAGCAAGTATTGGTAATTCTTGGGTATTCAAACTCTGCCTTTTGGGTTAACTTTAAAGAACAGATTATTTAAAGTACTAGCATGTATTTATTATTATAAATTAATTCACATAAATAGCAAGTGACAGTTTTGGAACTTAAACTTATCAATGGCATCTTTGAAGAAAAATTGCTTGCTGAGCACACATTGGGACATTGTTGTTGAGTTGTATTAACATTGTTTAAAGTTTTTATATTTTTTTCTTGCTTTTTTTTCTTGCTAATTAGGCTTTCTCTCCAGGCTTTTTTAATGAAACCTTTCCAGAATTTTCACAACATTATGGTTTTAAATGTTTATTATTATGACTTATTTTAGAAATTAGGATTAAAGGATTAGAAAGACTCAAGACTCTGCATACTTGGTAATCATGGTTTTGATTTCCTTAAATAGGAAATCTACTTGGACATTTATACAAATGCATTATTTATATACAAAAAACACTAGGAAGCATAGAAAATATTTAGTAATCAAATTACCCATTATTTTATAATCATATTAATAATGTATCATTTCTGAGACTTAATTCTTTTATTTCTAGCTTCAAATTTTCCATCCCAAAACAAAATTTGTACAGAATAGGGACAAGATTTTTCCCCCAAAATCTATATTGTATAACAGTATTATATTTGGCTAAGAAAGACAAACTCCTGCAAAGTCAAACTACTCTTCAGAGAGAACAAAAGGGACTATAAATTCAAAATAAAAGATTTATGACAATAGGTGAGATATTATAATGATATACGATTGACTGAAAACTTTTCAAGACTTCTTGTAAATTCCTGAAAGTTTAGACATGAAATAGAAATTTGAGAAAAACAATTGTTGTCTAGTTAAGTCATAAAGAAGAGTTCTATAATTTTCTCTTCCTTGAATTTTAAGATATTTTAATACATGTGTCCAGTAATTACTTTCAATTTTACTTTATTCAAAACATAGTATTTACACAAACATTTACAAGCCCATCCTTTTGAGTTCAGAATTTTCTACCTAAAAGCAACATATTAATAATTTTTACTTAAAAATTATTATTTTGGTCCTGTATCGAAAAGTCAGTAGATCTGGCACCTTTGAACCTGTATTTCCACATGGTGAATAACATCTGAAGTTGTATAACTAAGAACACCTGACACAGGGCCTCAGACAGGATTAGAAGGCACCAGACATTTCTCAGGGGCTCTGCACTGAAGTTCAGTGCAGGGTGTGAAGCCTGCTGGGCTTGCTCGCAGTTGAGTGCAGACTGTGTGTGGTCAGCTTTCCTCTCTCCCCGCAGTGCATCCCAGGGACTTGACGTCAGGCTGCAGGTGTGCCATGGACTCAACATATCACCTCAAATTCATGGGCAGCAACCGAAAACCCAAATATGATGGCATCTGGAAGTGGAGCTTCTCAGAGGTAATTTGGTCATACACACTGAGCGGTTATGAATGGCATCTGTGCCCTTATAAGAGAATGAATAGGACAGAGCTTTCTGCTTTCCTTCATGTGAAGATATAACATGCAAACTAGAGTGAGACCTTCACCAGAAACAGGCCAGGCTGGCTCCCTGACCTTGGGCTTCTCAGCCTCCAGAGCCAGGAGATATAATTCCTGTTGTTTAAGCTGCTCAGTTTACGGTATTATTGTAGCATCCTGAACTGATTAAGACGACATGACCATGGGGAGACTTTAAGATTATTCTCTATTTCACTCTACTAGACAATATTTTGATCTCTATCTGGTTTCTGTAGAGAATTCACTGTTGATTAAGAAAGGATTCTGAATATTACCTTATGAAATTCTAATAAAAATATTTTCTCTGACAAGGAAAAAAATTAGAAGAATGGAAGAAAGGAGGAAGGAAAGGAGGAAGAAAGAGAGAGAAGGAGAAATAGGGGCAAAAAAAGGAAAAAGAATAAGCCCTTTGTTTGTGGGGTTTATGCCATTGTCATCCGTAGGTCTCAATAATCTTTCATTGAACTGAGTTGTAAGTCTGAAACAGAAGGTTTAAATTAACACTAAAACTTTCAATCAGTTTAAAAATAACAATGGAAGGGCTTGGTGCCTGTCACTCAGCGGCTAGGGCACCAGCCACAAGTACATCAGAGCTGGTGGGTTTGAATCCAGCCCTCACTTCCCAAACAACAATGACAACTACGACCAAAAAATAGCCGGGTGTTGTGGTGGGCATCTGTAGTCCCAGCTACTTGGGAGGCTGAGGCAAGAGAATCACTTAAGCCCAAGAGATGGAGGTTGCTGTGAGTTGTGACGTCACAGCACTCTACCCAGGGTGACAGACAGAGTGAGACTCTGCCTCAAAATAAATAAATAAATAAAATAAGAATGAAAGGGTCGTAACAATGCTGCTATTTTTCTTAATATTTAAATATAATTAATTTGTTTAAAATTAGATGAGTTCTTCATTTATAAGTGAATTTCTTTTCCAAAAATGTTCCTGTGTGAAGATTTGCTTAACTATCATAGCCTTTAATCAAAGATCAACCAGGGCTTAGATCTTTAAAAGAAAGTTAGAAAAACCCACTTCTTTTCTGCACCTATAAGTCCAGGTGAGGCAGTACCATGGTAAATGAATTTTTTCCTGTTACTTACATGTACTTGTCACTCAATAAAATTTCATAATTAAAATTTCATAATTAAATTTTTTTTAAATCTTTGTAGCAATAAGTGTGGATGATTGGCATGTAACACTGCACACATTAACTATGGACATGACGCTGACAAAACAATTTAAATATTTTGCTAGTAACATGTCTTGCTTGAGTTTATTTCTGAATTGGACACAATAGATTATTCACCCTTGATTTTAATTCTGCTTGCCCCTGACTTCATAGATGACCCCTTTTTTTAATTCTAGGATTTATAAACATTTAATTTAGGACTTATAAACATTGCTAATAGCACAGAGACATTTCAATTCCTGCAAGAATTATTTTAATATTAATAAAAAGTTCTTTACACTTATTTTTCCATTGTGACAATATATGGAATATGGAGAGAAATTACTTAAATTTCACTCATAAGTATATTTAAAAGACAGAAAAGACTACGGTAACTCCCTAGCAAAGTTAACTTTAAATTAATAATCAGTGAGAATACTTGAAAAATATTCAGTATTATTCAACACATCTATAAATGTTTTCATTTTAGATGGAGAATTATGGAGAATTAAATATTTTTTGTGAAATATATTTCTCTAAATACCCCATGCCTTATTGAGAAACATTATACATTGTACATAGTTGAATATTTTTACCAGCCAACATTCTGTCTGGACATGACAGACTAAATCATAGGTTAAATGTCTCGTACACTTGGAGACCTTCTGGTAATGTACCAGTTTCTTAAAATTAGTCACATCCCTCAAAATTTCGTATAAAATAGACAAGTACAGATATTAATGCAGAGCCGGATTTATGATAATTATAACCTGGTGTTTCCTATGTTCTCACAGGTTTAGATTTATAGATTATATTTACAAGAGGATTATCACTCACGTGAAGCATTTAGAGCTATTATTTAGTAGACTTTTACTTGTTTTCTCAATTATATGGGGCCATGTTATAGGAATATATATGTATTATATTTGTGTGTATGACTGTGTGTATATATGTGACTGTGTGTGTATATGTATATATGTCTGTGTGTATATATGTATATATGATTCCTCTTTTAGCAGTTCTTAAGCAGTACATAAAAATAATCTAGAAAGTTCTAAACATGCAAATTCTTGGACACCAAGAATTTGAGGTTTTATTTAATATGTCTGTGGTTGCGGTTCAGCAATATACATTTTGGCAAACACCCCAATAATATTAAAGGTTATATATCATGTATCACACACTGAGAGATATCGGTGTATGACATATTCAAAATTATCAGTGAAAATTATCAGCATAAAAATACATTTTCATTGAGACAACTTAATGGAGCATTTAACGAGTAAAGTAAGTTATACTGCCAAGTAACGATGCATTTATGTGAAATCCAACACTTTTCCCACTAATATTTTATTGTGATTTCTCAGTCAGTCATCCAGTTAACCAGGGGCCTGATCTGTCTCCTAATTTATATGAGAATGTTCTTATATAAATGAACCTTCATTAGGGTAACACATAACTCTGAGATGTCAAACCTATTTGTCAACAAGTCCCTTAAGACCTCACAGCAGCCACTCTTCTATGTTCAGGTAAAGATATCTGTCCTGTTACTTCCTCATTACCTGTCTCCATCAAAGTCAACAGCGGCATCAGTCCACCACCAGCAGACTGGGATCCCACCAGCTGCAGTGATTCCATCCATATGTAGGGCTGTCCTCATTCAGCTTTACTGAGACTTTGTAAGAAGCACTTCTTTTCTCATTTTAAAACTTGGAGAAAATGGTAACTTTTTTCATTCAAAAATGCAGCTACTTGCTACTGGTTATCCACTTGGTCAGTTTATAATCCCTTCACCCCTTCAGTATTTTTCCCCAACTTAAGGGCTATATTTCTCTACCCTAATCATAATGCATCCCCCAATTTTAACTCACTCTGTGGTGTACTTTTCTCATTGCTCTTTTAGAGATAAAAACATAATTTGGTATGTTTTTGAAAGCTTTGATAATGGCACAGCAAATGTAATACAGTTATTTATAATGATATAATAAATCAAAGAGCAAACTCTCGTGTAAGTGGGAAATGATTGTGGACATTAAAACCAGTTCAGAAAAATTTATGAAATACTTATAGTGACTTTAAGAAAGTTATAAAGAATATAATAAAATACTGCAGTTAATCTTTAACAGTCCAAAGATGTTTCATAGATTCCCCATCTAACATCTTTAGAATATTTACTTATAAATATTCAATAAAACACTATTTTTCAGATACATAAAATGGTTTCATAGCATTAACAATAGTATAGGACTCTGTTCATAAAAATTTAAAAGTAAAATAATTTTCCTATACAATATGGCTTCACAATTGGAAATATAAATTTAACAAAATCTTCTTTTACAACAAGAAAGCACTTTTGTAAAACTGTAGGTCTGGTGCAGTTTAACTGTGAAAATATGGCTTCAGATGAATGAAGAGACTGGATGAATTCAAATGTAGGCTGAATTTATTTTAAAAAGTATGAGTTATCCAAGATTTGTAATCCTAGATTCATGGTGAGATTATTCATTGTTAATTGAGGTCACAGTAAATTTTCTCTTCTTCCTGTTTATAACTCTTTTACCTTACTAAAAATGTATTTGATAGCTTTTCGGAAATATGAGCTAAATATTATTGTGACTTATCATAAATATTTTTATATGAAATCTTCTCTGATTTATGTGAGGCTGCTTATCATCTATGTTACATTAATTCTGGAGCAAGTTATTCATTTATGAGAAACTAGAAAAATATGTGAGAATTGATCACATGCAGATATGTCATAAATAAGACTATTAATAAGTTAGAAGACAACTGGTGTAGTGAAATACTAACACAATATAAACATTGTGTTATAAGGAAAGAAAAAAGTATAACTTATGGTTTCAGAATATTCCCCCTTTAGAAACAAGATGGTAAAATTAGAAATATCTTATTTTTAGTTGGTGAATGAAAGGAGCATTCTTAAATACCAAATTCTCAACCGCCATAGGAGAAATGATAGTATCTTAAACCATTTAAACTTTTTTTTTTTATAACTCTTCTTAAACATCTTACTCAAAACTGGTAGTAACATATGTTGTTATCACTGTTTCATATTTATTATTTCCTCATGAACTTTAGAGATGAAAATGGAATTTGGCATGGTTTTGAAAGCATTGATCAATGGTACAGTTGGTATAACATAGCTGTTTACAATTACATAATGAGTCAAAGCCCAAAGTCTCATGTGATTAGGCAATGATGCAGTACATTAAAACCAGTTCAGAAAAGTATCTGAAATATTTAAAGTGACTTTAAAGATAGAAATTTTCTCTCTATATAATATAGTTTGTTTACTAAAGCATTTTCTCAGAATCTGCTCCTGAGACTGCCACTGAACCCCCTCAGAAAGTAAATGTCACCATGCCAGACCACCTGCACCGCTGTGGTTGTTACCTCCCCATTGTGGGAAGTCACATGGTTGAGAACTGTGCCTGCCACAGGGGTGAACATTTTAAACGTGTTGTTTGTTGTTAATGAATGAAAGATATTCATTATTACCATTATTATCTCTATGTAACAACTACAGAAACTGAGGTCCTTCAAGGGTGAGTTGTCTAAGGTCAAGCTGGTTAGGCGAAGAACCAAAACTTGAACCAGACCAAGAAACTCAAAACCACCACGTCTTCTGTTAGAGCAACGTGATATTAGCAATGCCTTTTGTGATTATCATTCTTTTCAGTTTCCAAAATGTTATCATGCACAACTCTGTAGGTTAGCTATTATTTCAAAGAGCACTAAGCTTCATAAGATTAGGGGATTTAGCCCAGGGGTGTCTAAATGAGCACTGCTATTAGACTAGAGCACAGTGCTGCCTGGTGAGAGCTTTGCTGCTCAGACACACAATGGCTTGCCACGTTCCAGCTGTGGTGCTCTTCCACTGTCATGACTGACAAAGGTGCTCAGCCTGAGATGGGCTTAAGTATCTCTAAGCCCGTGGCACACTACCCACCAGTATTCTTAATAATATAAGATGAAGAATACAACTCTGTATAATAGAATCATAAAACTTATAGACACAAAATAATTTCCCTGTATATTACTTTTTTTTTTTTTTGGCTAAACAAGAGCAACATTACTTACTAGGAGGAGATAAATTCTGAAAAAGACCACTTTTTGTTTTCAGAATATAGTTTTTACATTTATTATGTACGTTACTCCATGCTTAAATGAATGTCTACTTCAGACACTTTTTTCTACAATAAGCACAATTGTTCTTCCTTTTTTTGCCATTGATTATGAAATATGGTGAGTCTGCTTATGTTAACACTTATGGCATAACAAAAAATTGAAAATTATATGCATAAAAACACTACATGGATGTGCGCCAGGAATTTTCACTATGTATATGTTTACAAACTTCCTTACATTTTTATTTAAATATACTTACATCTCCACTGCATTTGTTTGTTTGTTTTTAATTTACTTGCTTTTTTACTTAATAAATGTCTCCTCTCTCCCTAAGAAATATTTCTCTGATTTAAATTTACTCTCGTATGACTTTATATATGGGTGACCTAATAACCCAAGTTTATTTTAATGGTAACTTATCAATTTTAGCATTTTCAAATCACCTATTCATTTTCCTAATTTCTATTAATTCTAATCATTAAATGACTGTCTCTAAAGAAGAAAGGTTCCTAGGTCTATATTTTCTTCTAGTTTAGAAGCTTCTGATAAAAAGTATTAATTCTTTAAATATGTATTGACCTTCTAATCAATCCAATAACCTTCCAATTTTGATGTGCCTAAAAAAGGCTTGACAAATGGGTGATGGTGTCAGCTGAATAATTAGTATCCTGAGAGGTTGGTGAATAACACTGTATTTCTGCATAATACAACTAAATCTTTTAAAATATGTTCATACACATACTACCTTCTCCTTCCCCAAGTCTTCTGTACTTATAATAGTATAATGTAGGTTCAATGATCCCTACATGAAAATTCACAACCCAAAAGCTCTGGAAAAATATATTTTTGTTAATGCACAAAATCATTTGGGAGTGAAATCTAATCTGATGTGAAGTTTGTTTATCCCACCTAATAGGATTACTTATTTATTTATTTCATGAAATATTATGAATTTTCATAATATTTCATGAAATAAATAAATAAATCTTCTGCAGGTGACATATATTACACAGCATATGTAAAAGTCATCTTTCAAACAAAAATAACTTTATTTCCCAAGCTCAAGAGCTTTAGGTAAGAGACTCTAGGCCACCATATGTGATTTTCAAAAAGCATTTCAACACCGCATTCTCAAAGAGTTTAAACCTCTTTAAAAATCAATTCAGCAAACCAAGTGTAACCAATAGGAGCTAAATATTATGACAGGTATTGAAGATACAAACATGATTTGTATTTAATTCTTTCTTCCAATTAAACCCATGGTAACATTTTTTAGTCTTCCTGATCCTTTGAAAACATGGAATCTGTAACTTAAAGGAGACTGTTCCAAGACTTCACCTATAAATTAAAGTATTTTGAATGTAATTTAGCATGATGTTGATAGAAAGAGAACTATCCTTATATAATTTTCTAACTTTTTAAAATATGAACATTTCTGTTGTAATGAGAAACCGGATGCCTGGAACGCTGTTCCGCCTTTTTATCAAGTGAGTGCTGGCTTGGCGTCTTCCCTCCACACCTGTAAGGAACGAGGAGGAACAAGTGCACAGTGGAGATGCTGTGAAATACACAGGTACCATCTCTCTCCTTATTTGAATTCCATGCACTCTTTTTTGTTCAAGGCTAAAATAGAAACTAAGCATTGGATTAAAGTAATTTTCCGACTTGAAAATTGAAAACACAATCTTGTACTTTTCAATTGCCCAGATGAAATATTCTTTTCCAGAAAAAAAAGAACTCTTCAGAAATTGAACTATTGCGAAACTACTGTCATTTTCTGTTCTGATTTATTTTTCTGCCTGTTCATGATTGTCAATTTTTTTTTTTTGTACATCCAAATTCCTCATTTGAGATCTATTCCCTTGATAGTTCTAGACTCTATAGAAATATTTTTACTCTGATTAAAGCAATTTACAAATTTTGGATATATTCTCAATTAAAATATTAGGATCATATACTATTAGGGATAAAAAAATGTTATAAATTTTGTACACCAACACTTTCATTTTACAAATAAAAAAACAAGGTTCACAGAAGTTGTTTGATCTTTGCAACCTAGTATGTCTATTTGCTGACAAACCACAGTAGATTTCCACTTCTTGTTGCAGAGTCCAAACTCCCAAGCTGTTTCCCCATCAAGTCTCTCCTACATGAAAGACTCACAATTTTTATGTAAATTTATATATGATACTTCAGTTTGTTATTACTTTGATAGGTGTCTTAAATTCCATATTTTAGGTCATGTGTCTTTATTTTACTCTCTATACAGACAATAAAGAATTTGAGAAGCACTAATTCCAAATCTGTAAGGCACTTCAAATTTCTGTATTGAGACCTTTAACTTGGAAAACATTGTGGCGTTTTAAGTTTTCCCAAAACAAAACTATATAATCATGAGTACACGGGCAAAAATCTAGTAAGTTCTAACACTAGCAACAAAAGAAAAAAGGAAATCCTATAAAGACTCATTTAAACATGCATTAAAATATATTATTTAAACATTTAAACACATTTAAAAATGCATTGAAACCATCACATATACTTCCACTTAAAATGACAAAATGAAAACATATTTTAACTATAATACCTGTGCTACAAATGCATTTGAGAGGTTCGATGAAAAATAGAAATCCAAAATAACATTCCTACCCAAAAATACGAAACAAACATCTCCAATAGTCCAGAAGTGGAGGAGAAATGCTGAGCAGTGAGCAGGGCTGTGACTTTGGAGACAGTTGATCCAGAGGTTGTTATACCTTATCCTGCACAGGTGTTAAGTGGAGACAGGTGAAGACAACGCATAAGAGCCAGGTAAAAAAGAAATGAAGCAGAAATAAAATCAGTGACTAAATTAATAAGCAGAGCAATTGTACCAGGTTAGCAACACAAGTTGCCATCCCAAGGAACAAACCAAGTCAAGGAAAGATATTCGACTTATATTTAACGTATTTTTATCACAAATGTAACTAATTTTATAAAATAGGTGACAACATATTTTATATAAATGCTTGCAAAAGGGTGAACAATAGTAAAAATCTAGAGCATAAAATTTGGTAATAAAATTAGCAGGCAGGTAACAAGAATAGCGGCATAAAAAATTAATTAAAAATCTTATAAATAAAAATTTGGTTATTTGATAAATTGTCAGGGAAATTGCCCGAGCCCATTGGAAAACTGCTGAACTGAAAATCCTGATGGAATCACCATGTAGCAATAGTTTAAAGATTCTCCATCAAACATCTTCACCAGATATGCAAAAGTCAGTTGGACTAATGGCCGAGTCTTCAGTTCAAAACTGTATTCCTAACACTAAGCAGGAAAACAATACGTACACATCTAGACACAGCATAGTGAATGGCACAATACCAGGAAAAAGAGAAATTCATTTTTAAAAACTTATTATTTTTAAACTATTCTATAGACGGTTTCTTGCTCTGTCACCAAGGCTGGAATGAAGTAGCACAATCATAGCTCACCGGATTCTCCAACTCCTGGGTTCAAGTGCGCCTCCTGCTTTCACCTCCCAAGTAGCTGGGACTATTAGCACTGTGCCACTCCACATGGGCAATTATTTCTCTATTTAGTGTAGACAGAGTCTGGCTATGCTGCCTAGACTTGTCTCAAAATCCTGGCTTCAAGCAATCCTCTGGCTTCACCTGCCTCAGCCTTTCAAAGTGGTGGGATTATAGGTGTGAGCCACTGTGCTCGGCCTATTCTTTTAAAATAAATAGAAATAAAAGTAATCCTCCAAAAAGTTCAGATCACAAGTTTGTGAACAAAACTGCTAAGTGATGCTAAAATCAGTGAATGGATATCTACTCATTGCTACTGTTGAGGGTCGGGGGTCCCTGAACCCAGTGGCCCTGCTTTGAGGACTCACTTGAGCTAGAAACTTCAACCAAGGCATGGCAGTAATTAAAAGCAAAAATAAGTGGAAATTGAAAATAAAAGTGAAGCAGCACAGGCAGTAAAGCTACAAAGCAAAAGTCACCCACACGACTTTTAGGGTAACAAAGAGGGATTTTTAGAAAAAACAAAGAGAAAGTTTATAGCACTTCCAAAGGGAACTGTAAGGAGCGACCTCTCATGACAGAGGGAAGGTAAGAGAGACACACACAAGGGCAGTGTCAGATGTAAATTCCTCTTCCTCTCAATCTTCCACTGGTCCCTTTGTCCCACCAGGCTCTATTGGTTGAGTGGTAAGGAATCCTGTGGACCCTCCAGACTTCTTCATTCTCTGGGCCAGGTTTTCCCCCCAACCTGCTTGAAACCCCTTTCTAGGCATGTCTTCTCAGCTACATGGAATAGGATAGTAATTTTCGCCCCCAAATATTGCAGCATGCCAAACTATCATTCCAGTGTGAAGACAGTAAAGACACTTTTTAAGATCTCAAGAGACAGTGATGTAGTCACATAAGAATTCCATCTGAGAGAATTCTGAAGGGACCTATTTCATCTAAATGAAATTAGAGGAAAGAAAGAATATAGAGGAAAAATGGAAATTAATAAAATATGTTCACAAAAATTGTTAACTAAAAAATAACTACTTTTGTATCTAAAAAGAACTGTCAAACTAAATTTCAAAGCAATGATAATAAAATGCTAGAATGCAAAACAGGATAAGCAAGGTGATATGGGGTCTCCCAGTTCAGGACTGAACAGGGACCCCCATTTTCTAGGCCTGGGTGAGTTCAGAAATTTCATCACAGACCCCCGTCTCCAGGCACAAACAGGCCCTTTCCAGGCAGCATTCAAGCAAGATCATGAAAAAAGCTGCCAGGTTGGTATCTCATCTGGGCAGTTCCTCTGGAGTAGGGAGTGCACAGCCTCCTGCCTCTCCTGGGTCAGGGACCACAAGGACCCAATTCCTTTGCTAATTTTAGGATTATCACCTGCAGGCTCCTGGCCAACTGTGATGTGTTTGGATTTATATTCCCATTTTCCCCTTGCTGGCAGGACAGGAAAAGCAGTGAGTATATAAACAGAAGGCCCACAGCTTCCTAGTTGGGTTCCCCCACTACCTTACATTGCTGGAGGTTCTGCTTATCCAACAACTCTTTTATCTTTCAATAAACTCTGTCCTTTCACTTGCTTACTCACATGGTCTGTGGTTTCATTCTTCAACCCTGAAATCAAGAACCCAACACAGAGAGAAATCTAGGCTACAAAAGAACAGGGAAGGAGTTCAACCGTATCTGTATCACATAGTTCAAAGTATAGGCCAAAGAGGAAAGGCTTGATAAGGCTACAAAGTAGATATGCATAACTTTGTTATATTATTCTCTCTATACTATTTTATATTTTAAATATTTCACAGAAAAAGCTATTGCACAGTGATATCTGAAAGATCAACCATAAAGCATAAGGAAAATAATGGTTTCCTATTTCTAGAGTATAAGAAGCTTGATAAAATTGGACAGCTGGCACAAAATTCAGTCATAAAGGACAAAGGAATCCCTCATTAAAATGAAGCAGTATTTTGTCCAGCAGTGCCATGTACACAGGTTAAAACGCACATTGTCTAAGGGTGGTTATTTTCAGATTACTAATATTCTCATTTAATAGCTCTGTTTAAGTTTTTCAAAGCTTTGGAACTCTTTAATAATTTAATTTTTCACAGTATCAGAACATTCACTGGTACAACACATCTTGATTCCTTTGAAATTTCTTGTTTATATTCCTTCTTTCCCACTAGACTGTTGGCAACAAGAACAAAGAAACAGCATCTGTGTTATAACTGTGCTTATTTCAGATTCTATTAGACTTCCTGGAACATAGCAAGGGTGCTTTAAAAAAATAAACATAAGGAGGCCAGGCGCTGTGGCTCATGCCTATAATCCTAGCACTTTGAGAGGCCAACGTGAGAGGATAGCTTAAGGCTCAGAATTCAAGACCAGGAAGACCCAGTCTCTACAAACAAATAAAATAAAATAAAGTCAGCCAGGTATGGTGGCAAGCTCCTATAGTTCCAGGTACTCAGGAGGCTGAGGTAGGAGGATCACTTGAGCACAAGAGTTGGAGGCCACACATGATGCTGTTGGACTCGCTAACCTGGGCCACAGAGGGAGACGCTGTCTCAAAAAAATAAATGAATTTAAAAAAGGAAAGAAAGAAGAAAGAAAAGAAGAAAAAAGGGAAGCAAGTAATAAAGGAAGAAAGCTAAGAAAAATTAAGTAAGTTTATAATAGAGTAGTGAAAAACACCATTATCCTGATTTTCTATAGGTAAGTTATTTAAACCCAGGTTTTGGCTTAGGCTCAGTGACTCCTAGAACAATGCTCAGTTCACTACAATTTGTTAAAAAGGCAACTGTTTTTATTCCCTTGGGGAAATTTTTACATGTTGTAAATTTTTTCAAAAGTCAATACTAGAAAAAAATGAACTTCTCTACATTTATACTTAAAATTTCATTTAAAAACTTGTCATGGGTTATTTCTATGATATTACTGTTAATCAAGTAGTTAATTATAGTACTGGATTGCTGTAAATGTGCAAAGAGCTGGCTATTATTGTGAGCTACATGCAGTCATCTGGCTCCTTTTGTCCAATGTAGACTAAAGATATGTTCTTCAACAAATCACCAAGTTATATATGTGAATTATCTTACTTAGTATTCAAAATTTAGGGGAACTTGGGGTTTTGGTAAATTTTTTAAAAAGTGAAACTAAACTGCAAAACATTTGCCTTGTTAGAGGACCACCCAGCAAGCATTTGCATGCAGATGATCTGATGCTGGAATCTCCATTCCTCAGTACATTCTCTACAGCTTCTAAGAAAATATTTTAAAATTAAAAAAATAACTCTTACTTCATTCTTGATATATTGTTCCATTCTGTGTACTATCACATGTTAAAATTATAATATGATATTTGCTAATTATCAAAGAGGGCTTGTTTATTCATTCATTTGTTCCATTTATATTTTACTATATTCTTACAATATCTTACCATATTATTGTAACTGTGATAGGCACTGACAAACCGACCATGAAAGCACAAAGCCAACCAGCTCTATACTTGATGAATTTATAGCCTTATGAAAAAGAAAAACTTTTTTTTTAATTGCAATAATATTTTCCAATGGGAGTTATTAATATAATATGTGATCGTTTTATGTTAAAAATGTGTTCTTTTACATTTAGATTGGAAATAAATTACTAGGTACCAGCTAAGTTTATCCATCTCTTTCTTTAAGACCGTTGGCATCATAAATCTCTTAATACAATATTTATTGTGCACTCTTCAAGATCAGGGACTGGTACAGGAAGGTGAAGCAACCAGCAAGCTTATAGCCCTTGTGGAAATTACCATTCTCCTCACTTTATTCATTCATCAGTCCATTAATTTATAAAATATCTATTGAGTAGCTATAGAGCAAAGCCTGGGAAAGACTGAGTAAGAGGTTAAAAAGCCTTTGCCTTGTGTAAGCTGATGTTCTAGGAAAAGCAAGCATCTATACAATATATATATTATCATCTCATCACTAATGGTAATGTCTTAAAAATAATATAAGATGGATTGAAATGGCACCAGTTTTCAGAAAGATAATTTTTAGATAATGTGATCTTGCAAAGTTATGAAATTTTTATTGAAAAGGGACTTTATGAAGAGGTTTGATGACAGAAGAGAAAAAGATGGCTGAGCAAAGGGAGAAGGTAGTATTGGATGGGAGAAAGAAGGAAAAACAAACCATTACATAAGGAAAGACAGTGATACTGAAGCAGCAGGGACAATATGAGCAAGAGAAAACAAAGGAGGGCACAACGTTTGTTAAACTGCAAAAAGGGTGGCACTTTCATGAGTATGTGACAACTTTGCCACTAGCAATTTTAAATATTTCAAATTTCAATAGTAGCCAAAAACTGAACAGTTTTAGAAATCATGAAAAAAAAAGGGACAAAAAATCTCTTTATTCTATGCGAATAATGGTAGAGATGCAACATGGAAAAGTTGAGCAACACTAAGGCGGATTCCCTCTTGGTTCCCATCATTGCCCCATCTACAGAGACGGACAGTTGCCTGTGCTGTATCGCGCATGTGTTCTACCTGCCCAGGAGTCTTCTACAAGCCTTTGGAATCAATTGGTGGCCATATAAATAGAATGATTTATTGAACTTCTCATTTCTACTAATAAGAATATTTTATATACATTTAAAAATAGATGACAGATCAGAGTAAAACTATGACCATGGTACATATTTTTGGGAAAAACATGGGACAATGGTGTTTAAAATATTATCCTTCTCAACCATCAACTTCCACAGAAAAGTGATTCCTTTACTTGGTGGTGGCGTTTGAATATAATTTTGCTTGAATCACTATGGCCCTTCCTAAGTAATTTGTAAACAAATAAATAACGTCATTTTAATCTTTTTTAATACTATGTACTAAACTGTTACTAAAAATTAAGTCCAAACTCTTATTTATCACTGCTGTGATACCTGACTAAATAAATTCAGTTTTGATTTCTCATACATGCTTCCATGCATTTTCCTCACTCTTTGGGAAATTTAATAGATTTTTTTGTTTAGTGTCAAAATAACAGAAAACAAAACAGATAATACTAACACCATCACCAAATACACATGCTACTACTAAAATGAATGCATAAAAAAATAAACTAAAGAAATAGAAAGATGATGTTATAATCTACAATCATCTTATTTTTATCTTCAAAAGGTTTTAGTACCCCTTTCAACATACTCAAACATTCTGTAGGAATTGTCCTTTGTAATTTTTACAAGTGTGTGAATAATTGCAGCTTGTGTCTCCTTTATACCAAAGAAACTAAAACCTGGAACAATTTGCATAAGGTCACTCATGAGTAAGTGGCATGCATTTGGACTGGAAATCTATGCAGTTGTAGAGGGCCTTTCCACAGGCTTTGAGGAACAGCTGTATCTTTATTTCAGCAAAATAAATAAATAAATAAATAAATAATTAGAGGATTATCACACAAATAACTACTGTCTTGCTTTATACAAATAATTTATTTGGGGATTATTAATGTTATAGACAATAATGAGCAAGAATATCTCTTTAATCAGATCATCTACATAAAATTAAGAAATGATTACATAATTCAAAATTTTCAGGAATTTCCTAATGCCCAAGAAAGCATTATTTAAACTTTAGTGTGCATAAGAGTAAACTGAAATGATTTTATAAATATTTATTTGAAGGCCCTACACTATAGAACCAAGACTTGGTAGCTCCCATGAATTCCACAGGACTATGAATTACATATTGTATCAAGTGGGCTATAGAATCTGATATATGTGCTTCTCAACACACTTTGAGAATCAATTGTGTAAAGAAGAAAATTCAAATTTCTCATCTAGGCACTTAAACTTTTTATAATTTCTCTGTGATGTACTAATATTTCTGGGTTTTGGCTGATAATCAGCCAAGACTATCTAAATTTTTTCCATCCACATGTATTTATGGGTAGTAAAGAAGACACCATCTTTCATTGTCATCACTATTCAATATTGAGTGAAAAGCCATCTCTTTTTCTTTCTTGATGCTCGTAAACAGATTTGATTTCACTTTCTAAATTCCTGTGGTTCTTGTGTGATCCTTCTCAGATACTGCTATTGTTTTTAGCCATTTTTATTTAAGTTCTATTTCCCCTATAATAATAAACTTTTGGAGACATAGAACCAGGTTATATTTATCATTTTATTAGGAATAAGGACAGGCAGAGGGACTCCCACAGAAGACTCTCAGTAAATAATTTGCAAATGAATTCATGAAGTCTTTTCATGCCTGGTTCTACTGCGTGCTGATCCCACTCTGTGTCACATATTTTTATAGCTATAAAATAACTATAATCACATGGATTCTTCATCTCTTGAATTCATGATGGCTTTGTTGAAAGTCTGGGTTTTGGCTGGGCACAGTGGCTCACACCTGCAATCCTAGCGCTCTGGGAGGCTAGGCAGGTGGATCACTTGAGCTCAGGAGTTCAAGACCAGCCTGGGCAAGAGTGAGACCTGTTCTCTTCTAAAAATAGAGTATTGCGACAGTTGCCTATAGTCCCAGCTACTCAAGAGGCTGAGGCAAGAGGATTGCTCAAGCCCAAGAGTTTGAGGTTGCTGTGAGCCATGATCCCATGGTACTCTACTCAGCGTGACAGAGCTCAGGAGTTCAAGACTAGACTGAGCAAGATGAGACTTGGTCTTTACTAAAAATAGAAAAACTAGTTAGGCATTGCGGTGAGTGACTGTCGTCCCAGCTACTCCAGAGACTCTGCCTAAAAAATGAAAAAAAAAAAAAAAATTTTTTTTTGGATTTTGTGGGGAACAAAAAGAAAGGGATAGAGCTACATGCAACATAAGTGTTTCAGGGTCTACAGAAGGCAAAGCCACCCAAAACAACACCACCATGCTCACCTCTTTCCTTGGTCAAGTGTATGAAATCCTGTATATTTTAAGATAAAGAAAGAAAAAGAGCTATCTCTTCAATTCTCGTAGAATCCATTGTTGATGCTGAAGGGAAAGAACTTGATTTATCTCAATTTCTTCTCCATCACCCCACTAAGATGAGGAAGTCAATTTTAGAGCATAAAACTCATAAGGATAAGGCAGTGTCAAGTATCCAAGTTAAGTGTATTCCCTAATGACAAATATTTTATAATGAACATATTAGTTTTGTTGTTAAAGAATAATTCAGAAAAGCTAAAACACATGGATAGAACATCTAAGTCCCCCAAATTTCCAGTAGTGACTTTACTTAATAGTCTAAGATTCATGCACATAGTTTTACAGTCATAGGAAGCAGGGTTTGAAAAAAGTCATTCAGAATGACAGAACTTAACAATGTGTACCATACTAGAGGAAACAAACAGAAAGAACATATCATATAAAACAGTAAGTCAATTCTTCATAGTGATAAGTAACTCCTTTAACAAAAATTAAGAAAACATAAACTTTTAACCTAAAAAAAAAAATTTTACACCTTTTGGTCCACGAAAGAGTCAAACACTAAGTATTTTACCAGAAAGAAATCAAAGAATTAAAAAAATCTATAATTTAGCTGCTGCAAAAGAAAGTTGTTCAGCCCTAACTTTTTGTTATGAAATTTATTAAACCAACAGAAAAAAGTGTTTTGTAAATGCCTGTTTATCGTTAGCCTAATTCACCATTTGTTTACATTTTGCCACGTTTGCTTTAATGGTTTCAATATATATGTCCTTTTCTCCCCTTTAAACCATTTGAAAATAATATACAGACAATTCTATTTTTTGGCATATCTTTGCTAAAAGTAAGGACATTCTCTTCTATAAGTGCAATACTGGAAATATACCTCAGGAAATTACAAATAATTCTATAATATTATCTAATATCTATATATTAAATATATGATAATATTCTATATTATCTAATATTATATTATCTATAGAGAATATTATATTATATAATTAATAAAATTTATTACATTATGTTACATAATATATTATTATACTATATAATATTATATAATATCTAATATCTATATTAGAGAATATTATAGAATTATTTGTAATTTCCTTAGGTATGTTCCCAGATTTTCCAAACATTCCCAAATGTCTTTAATCTATGTTTATTTTTCTATCTAACGTCACATCCAGACTCACATGCTATATTTGTTTATCCTCCCTCTGTCTCTAAATTAGCCAGGGCACTCTTGTTGTGAATTTCAACACTCTAGATTTATCTAATTTTTCATGACCTTGTTTAAATTTTTCTTATCTTCTAAATCCTGTAAACAGAAATTTATATCTTAAATATTGATTTGATTCAGGTTACACATTATTAGAAATGATATTTTAAGTTTGATTTTCCATATGTTGCATTATTTTGAAAGACACATAATTATCAAGTTATCCCAGTACAAGTGATGTTAAGTTCCATTTTGTGGTTAGGTAGTGAAATAGGTGACTGTCAATTTATTTATTGTATTTCCTTTTTTATAGTTAGTAAGTATACTTATGGAATCTTTGTGGTTATATTTGACATTGTATGAATATGCTTTTCTGCAATAAATTTTAACCAAAAGATTTTATCATCCACTGATGATTCATGGAAAACTATTATTGTATTTATAGAAGAAGCAGGACTTTCACTTTTTAACACTATTCCCAGTTGTTATTAGTGAATAAGCACAAATAGTCACATGTCCCTTTTTCCCTTTTTCCAAGATTTAGAAACAATTTAGATATTTTCAGCAAGGATGTGGTAGAAAAAGATGAGTTATGTACATATCTGTCTCCTGAAAATACTTCCATACTAACTAGAAATATGATTTTTTTCTAGTATAAACTACTAACTTCAATCTTGGGCATGAAGTTTAGAGAGCTTAAGAATTTCTTTGAATAGGAAACAAATGTCCTCAAAAATCAGCTTTGACTGTCAATTACATAATTACATAACCTTCTTTTTTCCTCATCAAAAGAACGAAGCATGTTCCCCTTGATTTTTTCTCATTAGTTAAAAGGCAGCAATTAGGACCCTTGGAGCCCCACTTTCCTCTCTCTCTCAGGAAAGCAGAAACCAGTTTGGATAATTCATGATAAAAAGAACATAAAATGCCAAAGACATAGCCCTTCCAGATGAGTGTGGCTGACTGACGTGATTTATGTTACATGCTACATTTCTCTGAATTTCCCTCTCATTGAAAGTATAGATTTTGGATTTCTTCTCTCCTTGTCAGATAATTAATGTGGTCTAGACCGGAGACAGGAAAATATCTAAAGACACAGGCTATTCACTGATTTTAGATTTCCCATGTCTTTGAAAAATCTGTCTCCTTAAGTAAAATCTTTTTTTTCCTTTTTGTGGCATATAACAATATAATAATCATACCTATTATTGATAATACACCAAGATATATCAGAATTTTAGAAATCTCATGTCATTTTGGAACATATATTCATGACAAATTTTTACAAGTATAACCCAAAGAAAGTTAAACACCACTTCATATTTGACAGCATTTCCTATAATTTTATATACCAAACAAGACTAATATATCTCTCTTGGAATTTCAGTGGTTCTAATATTTAAAAAGCTAGTTTTAGGTGAGAAAGACTGAATTTTAAAGATTGACTTTGAAAAGTTTATCAAATATCAAAAGATTTGAAACATTGGATATCACAGCACAACAACAGGTTAAAGTCATTTTGCTGAAGTGATTATTCAAAGATTTTTGAAAGCAAAAATTTTAATTTATGATAAAGAAGAAACTGATTGACTAGGTGTGGTGTACTCTGGGAGGCCCAAGTGGATGGATTGCTTACTCCCTGGAGTTTGAGATTGACCTAAGCAAGAGCAAGACCCCCTAGCCAGGCGTTGTGGCCAGTGCCTATAGTCCCAGCTACCAAACCCAAATTTCAAAACCGAAAATCTTTTATTTTTTCTATTAAGATTACATGAAAATCTATTTAAAAGAAACAATCAAGTTTCACCTTTGTGTTAGTGTATTAAATGTTAAAGTTAATTTTAGTAAAACCTTATAAACAAATGTATTTAAACTTTATCAATTTGACTATGGGATAAGATTTTCATACATCTTTTATAATCTTTTAAGTTTTTTCCATTTCCCTAAGATTTTTATATTCATTTAGTTTTACTTAGTTTTTTAAAGTAAAAACTATCTTTAATTCTCTAAATTAGGAAATCATATCTCATAGGTCAAAACTAAAATTCTATGCTTCATCTGGGACCCAAAATGAGTCCAAATAGCTACACCAATTTTAAGCAAAAAAGAACAGTTCTAGAGGCATTACATTTCCAGATCTCAAACTATAATACGAGGCTATGGTAACCAAAACAGTATGGCATTGGTATTAATAGAAACATAGACCAACAAACAGAATGGAGAAGCTGGATATAAAACTAGCTACATACAACCAACTGATCTTCAACCACCCAAATTATATTCATGATGGGAAAAAAACCTCTATTTAATATGTGATGCTGTGAAAATTGGAGGGCCACATTCAGGACAATGAAGCAAAAAAAATAAAATAAATAAAAATAACAAATCCTCAAATATTCTAGAATAACATGTAGGAAAAACTTCTAGACATGAGGCCAGGCAAATTATTGATGACAAAGATCCTAAAGGCAATGACAGTAATAGCAAAAATAAATAACTGGGAATAAATTAGATTAAAAAAACTTCTCCACAACAAAGGATATAATCCACAGAGCAAATATATAACCTACAGAATGGGAGAAAATATTTGCAAACTCTATATCCAAAATAGAGCTAATATCTAGAATCACAAAGAACTCAAGCAAATCAGCAAGAACAAACACTTCCATTAAAAATAGACAAAAGACATGAACAGAATGTTTTCAAAATAAGATATATTGTTGATAGGACTGTAATCAATAAAACCTCTTTGGAAAATAATATGGAGATTCCTTAAAGAAATAAAATTTTACTGAATACATGCTACACATCAAGCCAGTTGTTGGTGATGTGTGATGATATGCTTTTGTACTATAGCCTACTGAATAATACTCCTTAAGCTGTAAGGATCTTATAAATCCCATTTGGAAAAATTTGGAAAACATGGAAGTTTCCAATTTTTACAATGGGTAGATTATCTCTTTCATTGTGGCATCAATATAACCAAATCATTGTAAGAAGATGTGGAATAATGATTCCAACATGGGATCCAAATGAAAAATTAAAAATATCTTGTAATAGTTTTATGCATTATCAATCTACTTTTTTTTTTTTTTTTTTTTTTTCAGTTTTTGGCCAGGGCTGGGATTGTACCTGCCATCTCCAGTATGTGGGGCCAGAGCCCTATTCCTTTGAGCCACAGGCGCCGCCTATCAATCCACTTTTAATTCTTAATTAAAATTAAAAGCGAACATGTGCCCTCAAACATGAGTCAAATAGCAAAATAAAGCAGATCATAATATTTAGAAATGAATATGTGGTATCCCATTTCTCTCACAGAAATTCTACTTCACAATCTATAGCCAATATCATTTAACTACGGTACAATATAGAAATAAAAATAAGAATAATGTTATTTTACTTTTTTAAAGCAAAGAATTAAAATATCCTTCTTGTTATGATACAAAATTCATCATTTAAATTATTCATAAAAAGGCCAGGTGCAGCGGCTCACGCCTGCACTCTGGGAGGCTGAAGCAGGTGGATTGCCTGAGCCCAGGAGTTCAAAACCAGCCTGAGCAAGAGCAAGACCCCATCTCTAAAAAATAGCCAGGCGTTGTGGTGGGTGCCAGTAGTCCCAGCTACTTGGGAGGCTGATGCAAAAGAATCACTTGAGCCCAAAAGTTTGAGGTTGCTGCGAGCTGTGATGCTATGTCAGTCAACCCCAGGCAAATGAGACCGTTGTTTTTAAAAAAAAATTATTTGTAAAAGTAACATCAGGATTTGGATACTATCATTATACTTTTGTGGAGGTTTGGAAATAGTTGCTTGAGGATCACCTATCACATTGAAGACCCTTTGACTTGGCCCAAGGCGTCATAGAAAGCACCCGGGCCTACAACTCTCCTCAAAACATACAAAGAGTATATCAAGAAAAACATTGCATTATTTATGTCTTATTAGCAAAAATAACATGTGTGTTTAGTAATTTAGAAATGAAATGCACATTGAAGTCATTCCTTTAATTATTTATGGAATATTTTTCCTGATTGCAGAGACTTCTGTTTTGGCACTATTAGGTGGTTGTCTTTCCAGCTTTTTCTATCTTATATTCAATAGTTGATCTGGCTTCTTAACAAGACAATGTCTCTATTCCCTAAATTACATCAAATTTCACTCTAAGTGCTCCACGTTTCTACAGAAATGTACTAATTTTTTCCTTTTTACAGAAATAAATTACTTTATAATTATGAAGATTATATTTTCTAAGAAACCTTTTTTTCCAGCTGCTAGTTAAAAAAAAAAAAAAAATCACATCTCTATTCACACATTTCTTACCTTCCAGCAGTTTACTTGTGACTCACTCTCCTTCGTGAGCAGTCAAATCCAAAGCAAAACAAATCAGTGAAAGTGTTTATGGACTGTTATTGCCTGTCAATAAATAGTATGCTCAAATTATGAACCACCCATTTCTTAAACTCTGGTCTGCTTTATCTTCATATTCACAAATAGTTTTCATAATATTCATTTTAAAAACCTAGTTACTCATTCCCATTATTTTTGTTCAAGAAAAGCTCTCTGCAGCTATGAGAGTGAATAAATCTATTAATAAAAAAGCTACTTTTGCTCCTGTCTTCTGAAACAAAGACTAGAGGGGAAAACTACCTTTATTGTCCTTCCACATTGTGGTTATTACCTGTGTACCAGGGTCCTCATCTTTATATTCCAAATGCAGAAAATGCAAGGAATTTGGAGTCACAGAAAACTGGCTTGGAATTTCTCTTTTGTGATTGTTTGAATTTTATCACTCACAAATCGTTATGTTGAAATCTTAACCCCCACTACCTGAGAGTAGGATCATGTCTGGAAATAGGGTTACTGCAGGTAGAATTAGTTAACATGAGGTCATGCTCCAATAGATGGGCCCCTAATCCCATATGACTGTTACCCTTACAAGACATACATAACGACACACGGACACAGACACAGCCATGTGAACACAGAGGCAGACATTGAAATGATGTGTGTACACACTCACAAAGACTAAGGATGGTTGGATGTCACCAGAAATGGGAGCAAGACATGCAATAGACCAGGGTTGGGGAAGCTTTTCCTCTCGGAAGGTTGCATCAATTTAGCTATAATCAAGGCTGCATTCAAGAAACTGCAACTAGATAAAAATCTAACCACTATATACTTAATAATTTCAATAAATGAAAACCAGTTGTTAATTCTAAAGTTAACTAACCTTTAATGACTTTGTGGTGTCTGCTTTTTGTTGGGAAGCGTTGGATCATTTGGTTGCAGCAGAGGTCCATAGTTTCAGTTCATCCTCTAGGTGGGTATCGGTCATTTGTGACCTTAAGGATATCGTAATTTGGGTTAGGTAGGAAAGTGCAGATTCGCAGAAATAAGTGGTTGAGAAGCAAGAAAGCATTTTTCCAGGCATATTGCCAAAAGCATGGGTATTCTACTACATCTTGTCCATATTTCAATTGAATCTTCCTTAGAATCGAACAATGACATTAAAATGTCATCTACTGAAAGCTCAATGCATTCCATATGTAATTCTTTAGGTGCCTTGCTGATAACAACCTGGTGAGACTGAAATGCTGATTTGAGTGTTATGTCATGATTCTAAGAGTCAGTGAACCTTTTATTATATTCTCCGATTAATAGGTCTGTAACAGCTGCATATTCTTTAAATCATTCACATATGTCATCCTGCTCATCTGTGACCTTGGCTAACTCAGGAAAATGTTCATTCAAAATTTCCTTTTGAAGAAGTATTTTTTGCTACATACTATACATAAACTTAGTTTGACCTTAGAAAGAAATATTTAAGTCATTTTGATTTGACATGATATCACACAGCAATAAGGCATTCCTATAAAATCTTTTGTCGATAATGCGTATTGCTGATTCTGTTCTTCATAAAATTTAATTCTCTGCTATCACATAGATAAAATTTTGGCTAATTCCTGTCCCTGAGATAGCCAATGCACTTTAGAATGATGCGGCAAATCCACATGGAGTACCTCATTTTTCAACTTAAACATGTTACAAAACTGAAGATGTCATGTTGCATTTGCATGATTATAGCTAACAGTACTTATAACTTGTTGTGGAGTGTCATTTAAAATAGTAGTTTTAGCATTTTTATTTATAAATATTAGTTGTCTATTTTTTGAGACTTTGGAAAAAAAAAAAAAAAACTTGACTGATGACTCCATACTGAGCCTCAGACTCAAAGCATTCTATGATAGACATACTTTTATTTGACAATGTGAATGTTATTTTTTGCATTATTATTATTATTATTGCTCAGTATTTTGTTGCAGCAATCATCTGATTTCTTTACTGAATGTATTTATCTTTGTTTGTTCTTGACGAGGTTTTTGTTTCTAGTCCTTATCTTATTAAACATTGTTATTGTTATCGAATGTTGAGCCTTTTTAATTTTGTGAAGGCAAATAGTGGAAACCAAATAAACACATATGTGTATAGAGAAAATAAAATAAAATAGTAGGTTTAGTATAGAGATTCTCCTGATGCCAAATACACTGAAAAGAAATGAGAGTATCTGGATTTGTTAATAGTTAATACTTTTTTCAATCTGTTCAGTCAACACTTCATGTTTTCCTGTCATGGAAGGTACACTGTTTATAGGCACACTGATCATATTTGTCAAATGTGGTTTAACTTCACAACATTTATCTTGAAAGTTGTTGAAGATGTATATTCTCCATGGTCTGTTCTTAAGAATGCCCAAAGCTAACAAGTCTTTGCAGTAAAGAAAATCTTCTGTGATGACCTGAAGTATAAAACCTACACCAAATCAGTAATATAGTTGACTCATCCAAAGCAATTAAACAATATATATTTTCCTTTTGAAGTACTGCATGAAGTTCTGTTAAGTTGAAGTCTAAATCATGCTGCTGGTCAGTTATGGCCCTTCTTCAAAACAGTAGTTGTTTGTACTTTGAAATGTTATCAGCGTCTAAGCATCCTAAAATTTCAAGAATGTATTCTTTCGCAATTTCAACATCACTGAATGGTTTTCTTTTTCCCCAAGTATAAGCTACTTTATAAATGGCTTCAGTGGCATTATTTCCAGGTCTTATTCCCACTAGAAAGAATTATCGTTGTGGTAGGGGATGGTGGCTCACGTCTGTAATCCTAGCACTCTGAGAGGCAGAGGTGGAAAGATTCCTTGAGCTCAGGAGTTCAGCTCAAGACTAGCCTGAGCAATAGCAATACCCAGTCTCTACTAAAAAAAGATAGAAAAAGCTCTGGGCATTGTGGCAGGCCCCTGTAGTCCCAGGTACTAGGGAAGCTGAGGCAGGAGGATCACTGGTTGCTGTGAGCTGAAGCAAAGCACCATGACATTTTATGGCACTCTAGCCTGGGCAACAGAGTGAGATTTTGTCTCAAAAAAAAAAAAAAAAAAATTTTTTTTCTTTGTCTTTGCTTTTTTACTTTTTAATTTCTGTGATATGATCTTTCACACTTCTCCAGTTTAAAATATTTGTCATCCTTTTGAGTGTTATAATGCTGCTGAGCATTGAATTTCTTTAATATTGATATTGCACTATCACAAAGCAAGCAAATCATCTTATCTTTAGCAGAAACAAGATAACATTGCAATTCCCAGTCCTCATTAAAAATGTATTTTCTTCCTTCTGCATTCTCTTGGTCTCTTTGACATGATGGACTGTTAAGCAGACAGAATTAAAAAATAATATTGAGTTGTGCAATTATTCACGAATTCCTCTCCAAACAGAAACACAGTGTGCTGCTGTCAAAAGCTGATAACAGACTGGCGTACTCAACCCCATATACTGGCTCAGCGGCCTTGCGCAGCAGTGGCACCAGTTAGAAAGGAGGAGTTAGAGCTAAATCATGAGCTTTGCAACTGTCAATGTAGCCTTCTCATACTAATCTTCTGATAATGCTGATCCATCTGGGAGGATTATTTCATTGAACTTAGTTTATTCTTTGGAATTTTAAATGTGTTCATTTTGAAAATAAAATATATATATATAAAAGACAGACAAAGCTGTTTTAATAAAAATAAAAATATTTGTCTTGTAAAGTTTGGATTCAGTTAAAAGGCCACATTTAAGATCTGACAAGGCCACATGTGGCCATAAGGCTGCAGGTTCCCCAATCCTGGAGCAGATTCCTCCTCAGAAGGAATCACGCTTGTCAACACCTTGGTTTTGCATTTCCAGAACTATGGAAGAATATATTTCTGTTTTTTAAAAAATAAAATTTAAAAAGGACACCTAATTTGTGGCATTTTGCTATGGCAGCCACAGGAAACTAAAGCACGGGGCAAGTTACTAGTTTTCTTTGTTACTAAATTCCTCTACCTTTAAACTCAGGATAAGTAAAACTACCTTCCTATAGTGGCACATTGTAATTATTAACACCATTCAATGAATGCTTTGCATATATGTGGCACACACACACACACACACAAAACACTGATATTTACTATTTAATATTAATATAATAATTGAAGTTGCCAAACATTTGACTTTCAGTAAAACATAGATGGTCAGCATTGTAACCTTTTTGTATTATGACGATGATGAGAGCATTTCTCAACTGTCACATAATGCTCAGAGTCAAAGAAATATATTTCAACAACCCCTTTGGTTTGGGGGGAAGCTAAGATGTTCTGAGAGGAACAAATAAATCACGTGGCATATACTAAGAAAATGTGTGTCTCCTAAAAAAGGGAAAACTATTGGAAAAGAACAGGCCTGGGCCACCAAACATCTCTACCACAGGAACTTCATCCTGACGAGACTATCTGTGGAACTGGAGATACACACACACACACACACACACACACACACACACACACACATATATATATATATATATATATTTTTTTTTTTTCTTTTTACTAGCTAATCTGTACCTGGTTAGCAGCTTTGGCAATGGGAGTAAAGGAGATAACTGTATACAAATGGCAATAATCATCAGCAAAGATTGAAATGGAAACCAGAGACACAATCCTACCAAAAACCAAAATTAGGAGGAAAGGAAGAATGAGATGAAGTTACTAAACACTGCTATAGATTCTGCAGAATATTCATGAAGTTGACTACTCCCCTCCCCAATCTTAATACATAACCAAGACTTTGGAATATATGTGTGAATGGGACATACTTATATTCACTAACAGGTAAGGACTGAGTACTTTAATAAATAATGTATCAAATGAAATTTGGCAGTACTTTTAAATGTATGATTGAACAACTATTTTCTTTCAGTCATTACAAAGTTAATACACTTTCACTATTTAAGTCTTTAATATTTTTGTTTTGTAGGTAGCAACCAAAAATTCTTTAGATCTAAGTGTGATAAATAATGTGGATACGAATCACACTTGGGTAGAAAGATTCTGAACCAATCAATTGGAAAGAAATAATGTCAAATCTAAGATTCACCCCTTGAATTCATTCTAGCAAGTTCACGAACTGATCCTGTCCCCTGGTGTGTGATTTTCTTCTGAGTTTGGCACCCGTCTTGACTCCAAGAGTTTAAACCTTCTAAGACAGCCCTTAGCTGGTAAATGATTCATGCAGATGTACAAAAATTCTACATCATTGACTCAAATTTGGACACACTTAACTGTATACTTCATATTCTAGGGATCACTTGCAAGATTAGGTTGAGGCAGGGACTGCACACCCATGCTCAAGTCATAGTTATTTCCATTTCCCTAGGCTACTTCTTTCACTTCCTGACCACTTTTCCACTTTTTCCTTGAAAGCTTTTCTCCATTAAATCCCTCCCCTCAGTATCTGGCCTAAGACATTTATATAGGCGCCATTAAAAAAGATTATAAAGCTTACTCTGTAAACCGTAAACTGGCCCTGACTGCAATTCTGTAATCTGTTCCAGCAGCGTCTGAGGCAGCGGAGTGTATTCTAGCTTCCCATAAAACAGAGCCGTCCCTTCCACAGGAAAGACGCAAAAGTGGTTGTAGCGTTGGATGATAAAGCCAAACAGACTTGGTTCAATTTCAGTTTTTCAATTAACTAATATTAATATTTTGGACAAGCGATTTATTCTCTTGAGCCCTTAGTTTCTCCAATTATTAAAAGAATAAAATAAGAATACTTACTATCAGGGTTTACATAGAAAGAGTTTATGACAGAACTCAGCACACAAGACACATTCAAAAAATGTATTCATCATTGATATTTTAAGTTTAGGTTTGTATATGAGAACCAGTTAAATGCTTTATGATCATCTTACAGTCATCACACAGACACACATGAATCTGAGATAATCGAATGTTATAAGTTGAAATTTTTAAGTCATGTATTTTAAGTAGCAATCCATCTTCTACAGGATTCCTTTATTTGCAAAGTAGAAAACTTTTAACTTCAGAGTGCTGTCTCTCATTCATTAGCACTTTTACACTTGCAAAGTACCATCAGGTGCTACTTCTCCATTCTGTGATTTCTATTATATTCCATCTCTGTGAAGTAACCTTTGTAGGTATCTGTATTTTATAGATCAAAACATTGATCTGCACAAAGCCTGATTATTACACATCATTATAGAAAAATTTGCATAAACTTTAATGAAGTACTTTCTGAAATTTATAAAACTATTGCTATATTGAGGAACTCCATTGTGCAATGTTGGTGACTATTTATCATTCAAAATGTTTCTGGACGAAATGGACCAAACTGTATTTTGCCAATATTATCTTCCCTTGACTTTAAAACTATATGTACATGTTTGTGTAGAAAACAAACACAACCACAGTAATGGATATATAGGATACATTATATTCATGATAATAGCATTCGTGCAAGCAGCATTTGATGGTAAAAGAAAAACTCATTATCCCTAAAGGCCTAGAATATATAATTTAACATGAATAATCTTTTATCTACTTTTTAAAGAGTAATTGCATAGGAACAGAATGAAAAACATATAATTTAGCAACATATCCTACAAAAAAAAAATTCTGAGTACTTTAACAAATCCTAAAATTAATGCTACCATATATATTAAAATGGCAATAAAATCTTAGGTAGCATTCAACAAAGTATAGTATTGTGACTAGAAGGAGACTTTCAAAACTCATTTCTAGACATAGCAATATATGTATACTTTTACTGTCTACATTTTATTCTATTAATAAGATTATACTTAGTTACAAATAACAGAAAACTGGATTATCTAGAAAAGTTGTTTCAGATGAGGCTTGATTTAGGAGATGGCTGAGGTCTCCACGGACCCACCCTGCTTTCTCCTTTCCTTCCATCTTCCCTTGAGTAAGTTCTATCCAGTGGATCCTAACATGTTTCCAGACCCACAAAGGACCTTTGCATGAGAGGAAGCCCAGCATACTAGAGACAGCATCTTGGTAAACTCGGGATGTAAACTCCCAAGAATAAAAACATGGTTCTACAACTTCTAACAGTGTGACCACAGGGCAAGTTAATTATCTCTTTGTGCCTTACTTTCCTTATATATAAAATGAGAATAACAGTAGTGTTCAAATCCTAAGTTTGGTAAGAGGACTAAATGTGCTAATAAGGCCAAGTGTGGTGGCTTACACCTGTAATCTTAGCACTCTGGGAGGTCAAGGCAGGTGGATTGCTTTAGCTCACGAGTTCAAGACCAGCCTGAACCAGAGCGAGACTCCCATCTCTAAAAATAGACCGGAGTTGTGGCAAGCACCTGTAGTCCCAGCTACTTGGGAGGCTGAGGCAAGAGAACCACTTAAACCCAAAAGTTTGAGGTTGCTGTGAGCTGTGATGCCATAGCACTCTACTGAGGGAAACATAATGAGACTCTGTCTCAAAAATAAATAAATAAATAAACATGTTAATATTTATAAAGCACTTGCAAGAAAATGTAGTGCACAGAAAATAAAATATAAATATTTATTCATAAATAAATAAATATAAATCTTTCTGTGTATAATTATAATATATGATAATATAAATATTATATTATTTAAATGATGCATAATATATTGAATTAAATATAATATATTTAAATAATAAATAATAATATATAAATATTGATTAGTTTATGAATAAATAAAAATAATTTTATTTAAATTTTATTTTAAATTTTATTGAAATTTATTAAATTTTATTAGATTTATTATTATTATTTATGAATAAATATTTATAAATAAACATACGCATGACAATTGGATGAAAAAGGGGTGCTCCTCCCAAAATCAATTGCAGCTAGATCATGCCCAGGATAATAAAAAGAGTAGAAACTATGAAAAAGATTTAAATGAGGATGTTCAAACCAGATAAGGAATCACAAATTGTATTCACAAGAGAAAATTCCTTTAATAGGTAAGAGAGAGTTCTGTTTCTCAGAACAAGGTCAGACTAGTGCAACTGGATAATTCTGGTAATTGTGTTTATCTAATACTATGAAATAAGTTTATGTTAAGCATCATGTCCTATCACTGGAATCTTTTAACCCTATCAGAAAGGATCGCTAAACTGTGAAGTAATTAAACAAAATTACCATAAAAGTGCATTTAACATGTAAGCAGAATTATTTATGTGTTTGGACTGAAACAGAATAGTTCTGCAAAACTCCACTTCTTCCCTGATTCTGCTTGGACTCTTGAATGCCATGCTGATTTTGAAGTTCTTCTTTTTGCTACGTAAAAGTTAATAAACATTATTACTAGGTTTTGAGAATGGCCAGTAATTCAAAGTCAATACCAATGCAGTAATTCAAACTTCAACCAGTAATTCAGATATCAATGCTGTATAATCATAGGTAAGAAAGAACAAGTGTGTTTTAAGACGAGGGAGCAGAAAGTCTTGGCAAACTGATTTATTTTAATAAAAAGTAAAATAAAGAATAGTAAAGAAGTTTTGGGAATATTGTGGCATATGTCAAAAGGTTTCATTGCCAAGGTCTCACTTGTAGTTGAACTTTAGATCACTCGTCTTTCCTCCTACACAGGAAAGAACTCATGTACCCTTGAAGGAAAATTAATGATTGAGTCTATGTAGGTCAGCCTGGAATAGAAAGATGACTGGAAGTACAACCTCCCAACTAATGCAGACTCCTTAACAAAATTCAGTGATGTTTAGGAAGTTCACGCTCTCCTTTGGAACCCAGTTCTATTCTCCACATTCTGGTTATTCTCAGACGCACACATTACTAACACTTGCTTAGTCTTGTCATATACACGTGAAATTCATATGCAGAGAAAAGCTACACCCTTAAAGCAGTGTAAGCCGGACTTACAAGTTTTTCCTCCATGACTATTTCTCATTGTCTAGAAAATCTGTGTGTAGTCTTAGTCTTGACTTCCCAAAAAATATTTTTGCAAATGTGTTATACACAAGTCAATCCACCATTTCATGATTCGAATTCAGGAAAAAACAGTGAGAGCTCAGTAAAATGGCTTTGAATTCCTCTTCCCAGTGAAAGCATCAAAATGAAGATTTTCATCTGTTAGCATGCACTGGCTTGCTTTCACTTTCATGCCTTTTCTTTTGGGGGATTGCTAATCATTTGTAAATTATTGCATAAAATTGCTTCTATTTAAACCTTGATTTTCTTTTCTATAAGTATGCAGGTATTTAAGCACATTTGAAAGAAACTTGAAATGATGCTGATTTGTTGAACAAAACAATTCTTACTGAGTGGAGCAACACAACACAACACCCTGCCAAACACAGGTTGATATACCTATTGGATAAATTTAATTTTCTTTTAAATATTTTGGCTTCTTTTATCCAGAAAATTATAAAAGAAAATTAAGTATTAATTAAAGCAGAAAGATGGCTTAGCTAAAGCTAAGATATTTTTTCTACCAAAATCCTATTTTGCAAATGAAATACAGATATTTGCTTAACTATGTACAAAGATGACTATTTCTCTTCAAAAGCTTTATTTAGGATGGAATTTAGGCTTCAAAACATCATAGAAAACTACCTAAAACATATATACACACACACACATCTATTTTGATGGGCCCAAAATATGTCCAAAATTTATTAACTAAATATTACATGTCAGGTGACTTAGGTGCAAATACTTTGACCAAAGCAGCATGATTACCATGAGATTTATTTCTAAATCTTAAATACAAGACATGCCTCTTTCTAACAATTTCATTGTAAACAAGTTGCTCAAAAATAAAAGCATAAATTTCTCAGTTAAAGAAGTCACAAATTTTGCACCTGTCAAAAATTTGTGACATGTAAGCAGTGAGCATTTACAGTAGTAGGGAAGTTAGAGGGCACTGAGTGATTAACATTGAGCCATATCTATACTTCTATAGAAATCAGACTTTTATCAACTTCTTGCCTTATAGCCTTACATTATTTTAGTATAAAATAATATAATTTATATTATAACCGCCTTTAGTATAGGCAGTTTCAGAATCAAACTCTAACTCTGGGTAGATAGTGTTAGAGTTTAATTCTATCAGCGGACACCCAAACAGTGTCAAAGAATTAGTGTAGGAAAATAATTCACACATGTGGTGTCAGAAGTAAAGTATTGTAGAAGTATTGAGCGTTGTAAGAGTATAGAAGAGAGGAGACGGGAGTTTCTCCTGTATATAGTCATTATTTATAAATAAATTATAGTCATGCATCACTTTACATGGGGAATACTTGTTCAGGGAAATCAATGTGTCATGAAGCTCTTCCATTGTTGTGCAAACATTCACATATTTACACAAACCAAAAGAGTATAGCCTTCTGCACACATAGGATCTTGGTTTGTGTAAATACGTTAAATATGTAAAATATTTTACTCCTAGGTTGCAACCCTATATAGCATGCTTTTATCCTGAATATTGTAGGCAATTACAACACAAAAGTAAGAAATTGTGTGTAAATGTATTTAAATATGGAAAAGTAAAAGTTAAAAAAATAAAAGCTATATAAAGGTAAAAATGGTATATTCATGTAGGACACTTCCTGCGAATGGAACTTGCAAGGTCAGAAGTTGCTCTAGGTGAGTGAGTGCGTTTCCACCCAATGAGGTCCCTTGTCTGCTGCCCAGGAGGAGGACAATATACTGAGACAGCAGGAGTTGTAGCAGAGAAAATGTTTAATATTGTGATATGCCAAGTGAGGAGCATTCGGGGGCTAAGTTATTTAAAGATAGTTTGGTAAATAAAGGGCTAGGGAATTGGGTCTGTTGATTGGCTGGGAATAAACTCATAGGGTTGGGAAGCAGAAATTCTCTTCTTGGCTGAGAGAGTTACTGGGGGGACGGTTGCAGGACCTATTGCATCACTTCCCACAGATGATCACTGGTCTGGCTGACATCACTTGGTATGTCCAAATGCAGATTCTGGAATATATCTCAAAGACCAGTCCTGGGTTTTACAATAGCAATATTAAGCTATAGAAATATTTAGGGAAGTCATAAATCTTGCATCTGTTAGGGTTTCATGATGCTCAAGAAGTAAGCAGTAACAGCAGTAAGCAATTAGAGGAGGGCCAGTAAGAAATAATAGCTAGTTAACTTTTAACTGTGTCTATACTTTCATAGAAACTACTACCACAATTGCTGCCGTATGACCTTACATTATTTTAATATAGGCAGTTTTAAGCAGAGAGCAAATGTGGCGGCTCAAGCTATTATTGTAGACTACTGTAGAATTTATAAACACTATGTACTTAGGCTACATTAAATTTATAAAAACAAATTCTTTCTTTTATTACCAAGTAAACTTAGCTTTGTTTTTACTTTAACAACTTAAAAAAAAAACATTTTTGACATATTTGCAATAACACTTACCGTATATACTAGAGTAATATGGTAGCTTAAAACAAAACAGCATTGTGCAGCTGTACAAAAATATTATATTTCTTCATGTCCTTATTGTATGTTTTTTTTCTGTTTTGTCTATTTTTTGTTTTACTTTTCTTTTAAACTTTTTTTGTATTAAAAAGATGATAGAAATGTCCTTGTTTAAGATTACAAACCTTAACCTAGGCCCATACACGGTCAGTATCACCAATGTCACTGTCTTCCACTGCCATACATGCTCCCCTGAAGAATCTTCCAGGGTACTAGCATGCACAGAGAGCATAGAGCTGCCTCCTCCTCTGATGGCAATGCCTTCTTCTGAAATGCCTACTGAAGGACCTGGCTGAGGCTGTATTACAGTTAACATCTTTTTTTAATAAGTGGAGAGAGTGCACTTTATGGGTACAGGCGATTGCACTAATGTACACAGCTATGATTTAACAATAAAAAAAAATTGCAAAAAAAAAATAATAATAATGTTAAAAATTACAGTCCAGGAAATACTAAAAACAGTAACAAGTGCATGTTATTATTATTAAGTATTATGAACTATATGTAATTATATCTGCTATACTTTGACACAACTGGCAGTATAATGGGTTTATTTTCACCATCCCACAGATACATGAGTCATGCATTACCCTAGGACTTTATGACAGCCGTGAGGCCACTAGGTGACAGGAGTCTTCAGCTGATTATAATTGTCTGAGACCACCCTCATGTATGACATCCGTCATTGATTGAGATGTCGTGATGTGATGCATGACTACAGTTGGTGTGATTTCCCGATTATCACTAAATGCCTTTGAGTTACTAGCAGAAATAATAGTATTGATTATTCACAAATTAGTTCACTTTAATTTGATGAAAACATCTAATCTTGATGTTTTCACAAAACATCACAAAATAACACATAAACAGTAGCTCATTGCTGAATATCACTGAGGTACTCCCTGTCATTGTTATTCAGCAATGAGGTAGGTAGCGCTTTTTCTAGGATGAGTTTGCAAACATAATTTTCAGATCTAAGACAGCTACAGCTCTGATGACTACTCCAGAAAAAGAGCTCCAAAATTGCTTTGGAGGGTTAATTATTCTCTGGCATCAGTGCATAGCTCCCCAGTGAGTGGACCTCCCAAGGTGAACATAATGATATTTAGCAATGACAGAAGTAGCACTTTTTCTAGGATGAGCTCAGAAATTCAATTGTCTGTCTTCATACTTACAGTGTTTGAAAAGAAAAACCAGGTAAAAACTTACCTAATTTAAAAGTGTTAAAAAGAATGTAACTAACAGATATCTGTTCTCTAACATTATGTATGTATCACTTTAAAATGTTTGCATTAACATATTTAGTATTAAATTCTGAGATGGGTAAAAATACACTTATAGAGAAAGTGGTGAGTAAAATAGGAAAATTTCTGTCCTAGAATTTACAACATCGTGTAGGGAGATAAAAAATATGATAGATATAGACTTATAAAGAAAGACTAAGAAGAAGAAGAGGTAGAAGGAGAAGGGAACTTCTGAAACAGGATTGTTGACATAGCCTGGTTGTAGCATTGTTTGACATAGCAGAGGCCATGAGGGGTGAGCCGCAGACAGAAGAAAATTGCAGCCAAGGCCCCGTGCTGGTGGGATGTGAGCAGCAGGACCTCCCTGAGGCTGTGGGAGCTTGAGATCAGAGAGCATGGCCTTATGTGTTATGTGGATTTCAAGACATAATGAAGAACTTTGATTTCATTCTCAGTGCAATAAGTAGTCATTGAAAATATTTTTAGGAAAGAAAAAACAAGACTTTCTGCTTTTAAAGGATGATTTTGAACATTAGTTTGGAAATAGCTTATAACAGGGGGAAGAATAGAGTCATGGAGACCAGTTAGGATGATGAAAGAGTTCATTTTATCTGTTAGACTGACTGGATGGCCACATGGTGTCCAGATATTTGGTTAAACATTAGTATGCATATGTCTTAGAGGGTGTGTTTAGATAAGATTAACATTTGAATCAGAAGACTGAGCAAAGAAGGTTGCCAGCCCTACTGTGGTTGGACCTCATTCAATTACTTTGAAGGCCTCAAAAAAGAAGAAAAAGTTTGACACTCCTGTTCAAGAGAGAACTTCTCCCACCTGATTGCCTTCAGTGGGGATGTCAGTGGGTTCCCTCCCTTCAGACTTGACCTGAAACCTCAGCTCTTCTGGGTCTTGGATTTGAACTCTCCTGGATCTCCAGCTCCCTGACTGCAGATTTTAGAATTTCTCAGATTCCATAATCTTGTTAGTGTGGTCAAGTGAGGGATTGGCTCCAGATACCACCATGGATATCCAAACCCACGTATGCTCAAGACCCTTAAGTAGAATGGTACAGTGTTTGCATATAATCTATGCACATGTTGCCAAATATTTTAACTCATCTGTATAGATACCTGATACAATGTAAATGTGATGTAGATAGTTATTATACTGTATTGTTTTTATTTGTATGTTTTATCGTTGTCCTGTTATTTTTTACAAATATTTTTAATTTGCAGTTGGTTGAGTTCACAAATGCAGAATCTATGGATATATATATTGGGTCTGATTGTCTGGAAAACACTAATGGAATAATAATCTAAGAATTAGATGATACTGGCCCCAGAGCAGTGGTTCTCAACCTGTAGGTCATGACCCACAGGAACTGTATTAAAAGGTTATGGCATCAGGAAGTTTGAAAACCACTGCAAAGTGATAGCCAAAGGACATATGTACAAGAAATGATGAGAACTCATTTATATATGAATCTATATATTCATATGTTTATATAAGGGAGAAATAGCAGGAGATGAATTTCATATGCAATTATGAGAAAAACACGCAAATGACCACATAGATAGACACCGGGATAAAAAGCCTGACCAGGACTAAATACAGTGGGCACATAAAGGGAATGTCATCAATAAACATATGTATCTATAGAGACGTATCTAAATGGGTTCTCATCATTTCTTGTACACACTATCTCTGTGGCCATCACTCTAGGGCCAATACCACCCAATCAGGAAATAGGAGTCTACTGGTCATTTAATAGAAAAGGCTTTAATGAAGAAAAGTATGGGCTGGTATAAGGAACTGATAAGGGCTACTGAGGTATCCAGAAACTAATAGCAAGAAACCTACCAGCTCTGAATCTGATGGGGCAAGAAGAGGAAATAATGTCACCAACAAAGCAACAGTTGAGTGTGGAAGCCACAAGAAGGGCCTCCTTCCTCTCTCCTTGTTCTCACAGGAGCTGCCATCATGGAGGTACATGACCAACAGCCCAGGATAGCTGCAGAAGGAGAGTCAAAGGCAGAAATATCACAATTCTTTCTGCTCTGCCTTTTCATTTCCTGCCTGTGGTCCCTGATAGTCAAACCCAACAGGAGGCCAGTTAGCCAGGGAGGCTGGGTGAGCTGTGCAGAGAAGAGGCCCTGGATGGGAGGAATAGAATGGGCTGGTCATGGGCTGTAGCTGGTTTTAACTTGGGAAAAAAGTCATCAACTAACGAGTCCCAAGGGAAATGATATGGGTAAATACTTTCTAAATGTGATCAGTTTATTTACAATATAGTAAGAAGGAAATCAAAGAAAAGACCTGAAAATAGCCATGGTTAACCCGCCCTACCCCATTCAAAGCTCATGGTCATCCCCACTGACATATGGCAATGATTAATTTCACCAAGCTTGGGTCCAGCCCTCTGATAGTGAGGTCTCTAGATTTCAATTGTTGTAGATGTCCAAGCCGCAGAGACTTGAGAGATTTCTCCAAGATTCTTTCCCATAAAAAGAGATGACAACAAAGGACTTTTTCCAAAGAAAGCTCTAATTGCATCTAGCACAGAGAAATAAATACAAAAAAAAAAAAAAAAAAAAAAACACTCACCACTCTCTCACTTCATACTTTTCCTTTATTTTCTTATTAACTTACAAGCTCAAGAGGAGGAGCTGGATTCGGTAGTGCTCTCTAAATATGCACAGATGGAAGAGAACATTGTCCTGGGGGAAACATGCAGAAAAGCTCTGTTCATATTTACCAGATTTGATCACAAGTTTGACCACAGGTTCTTGTCACAAAACTATCAGAGCAGAAAAGAGACATCTAGGAACAAAACAGACTCAAACCAAACTCTATGATTCATAGGAATTTAATATATGATTGAATGCAAGAATTTGATACTAATAAAAGATATAGTGCAAATGATTTGTACTCAGGAAATCTAAGACAATGCGTTGTATTTTGTATTGCTTTAAAACATTCAATTAACATAAGATTGTTGAGATATTTTAATGAGATAATACAACTAAGACACTTATTCCTCTGAGTGGCATATGAAAAGGGCCTAGCTATTCCCATCATTTATAATTTGAAAATTAATTAATTTGGATAATTGCCTTACACCTCATACTTCCTGCCTAAAATAAAATTCTAAGCATATAATTAATAATTATCTTTGTCCTTTTAAAAAACTAGATGTTCTCCTCAGCATAATAATGAGCAAGGTTTGTTTTTTTCCTCCAAACTAATTAAGAGTCAAATTACAAGGATTTAGATTACACTTGAGTTTTGCAGGAGGTGACATTGCATGTCCTCAAAGTGCATTTTTAGAGAGGCAATATTAAAGTGCCAACAAATTAAGAGTAATGTCTAATTCTTGTTGACTAACTAGGTTACGTTCCTATTAAGAATATTTCCAAATACCACGGTAAGGACATAAAAAATACAAAATATTGAGAATTGCCTTAGTTATCCCAAAATACAAGTAGTTCTTACAGATAGAAAGAGCACAAATTGTATTTTTAACTGAAGTCAAGGGATAAGTGCTAAGATTTTTAAAAGAAACTGTGCAACAAGCCAAGCCATAAAAATGTGGAGATGGCAGCCTGCTGTAAATTTTTCTGGCAGTTATGTCTGTAATCCTAAATCCGAGTTACTGAAACCCTGTAATACAATAATAATAAAGGCAATGCAGTGTGAGCACAAGGCCCGACAGATTTATGATGAGCTGGTGTTTTCCATGAAAGGAACACACCAAATTGAATTAGCCAAGGGAAGATTAATAGAATTTCATCAGTTTCTGGCATGAAGACTATAAGCTGCCTCATAAATTTTCTGTGTCCTGAGTCCTTTTGAAGCCTAGCACAAAAATGACCACCAACAGTGGCCTTAGTTCTTGTAAGGTGGAGCAAGTTGCAAAGACAGCACTAGTCCTCCACTGCGAGGGACAGTATAGCATGGTGGTTGCAAGCTTGGACTCAGGGGCCAGTTTGCTAGGGTTTGAACTCTGCCTCCACTACCTACTAACTCTACCTACTAACTCTTGGGCAAATTTCCTAGCATCTCTCTGCCTGAGTTCCTCATTTGCAGAATGGATAACAATCTAACACAGGTGTTGTCAGGATGAATATGGTAAATACATGCAAAGGGCTTAGAAAAGGGTGAGAGGAGCAGGTTATATCCCAGCAACTCTTCTGCCATGCCCTTGAATCCCATCAGAATGACTATGCTAATAAAAAAGTATGAAGTACGGGCAACAAGTGACATGAAAAGCAGAAGGCGTCTCTGCAGCTCACACGCGTCTGAAGGAGGACAGGCAAGGAAGCCCTGTCACCCCAGAAGGATTTTCTATCACTTTGATAAGGACAGTAGGAAATTCAGATTTTCCTTCAATTATGATTCACTCAAAGATTGGGGACAATGTGAGCATTAGAGTTTGGCCTAAAGAAATTTCATCCTTTTCAAACCCAAGGATTATAATTCTTTTGAAATTCTTATTTAAAAAAGGAGTGGGTGTCATGGGCCGTTTGAGTTCATCTCTCCAATAGCAAACCCAACTTTTATGGATTTTTAATCCTCTATTTTTATTTGTTTGATTTATTAGATACCACCCTATCTCCAAAGGCATAGGGTCTGCTTGGTGGGATTTCGTTTGTTTTATTCAGAATTCTTCAAATTCATTTTGTATGAGAATTTCATAACTTGATAATTTGGGAACTCATAGGAGTCTTTTTTTTTTAAATGATTAGGTTACATTGCTTGGTTTGTTAGGTAAAATTCCAAGTTGTAGTTGAGCTCTTCACGCAGGAGTTGTGCCTTATACCCCTACATTGCCAGATCCCCTCACGTATTTCTCTCCTCCTGCCTTCTCCCCACTACTTGAATTTCATTTTTTCTTCTTTGTGTGGGCATGTAGGAGGTCATCTACTAATTTCTCAGGAGTTCTAGAAATACCACAGCAGCATATATTTGTGCATCTTTGGCCTAAAACAACCTATCCTCAAAATTGATGTAATATTTATGATGTTTCTGCATTTATAGAGAGAAAAAAAATGCCAACTATTCCCAAGGAGAAGGGCTCAAGGGCAGAGTTGTAGAAATTGATAAATACATAAGATAAAATAACCAAAGAAATTAAATTAACAACCGTAAGATGTACCACAGATGCCATCTCTCAATAGCAATACTGTCATAGCCTATTCTTGTTTTCAAAATAAGATTAAAAAATGCTCTGGGGTGTGGATTGTATGTCATACCTACTTAGTGCGTCAGTAATGCCTAGCATAGTCCTATACTTCTCTACCTGAATGACACTCGAAATTATCCTAGCCCATCCACTCTGCTAATGAATGCCATCGATTTGATTCTAATATTTCTATTATTATTCCTGTCCTTTCTCCCAACTTGTCTTACACACTGTATGCACACTGTATGCTGCTCACTTGTCTGATTTGATTATCTGATATGCTTTAGCGCATCCTCACGTGGACTGTTAGTTTCATTCCTGGAGTGGATATGCAGGCCGCTGGCTCACTGCTCCATCCAGAGCCCCTAGGGTCCCTCTTACTCATTTTCTATTCCGATCCCTCAGATTTGCCATGTTTTAATTTTGTAATATTCTATTTCAGCTAGGGCTGCTATAAAAATACTACTACAGACTGGGAGGCTTATACAGCACACATGTGTTTCCTGATGGATGTGGAATCCAGGCAGTCCACGATCCAGGTGCTGCTGATTCAGTTCCTAGTGACATCCTCCTGGCTTGCAGGTAGCCACCTTCTTGCGGTTTCCTCACCTGGTGGAGAGAATTATCTCCTCTTCCTCTTCTTATAAACCCATCACAAGGCCATTAATTCCACCTTCATGACTTCATCTAATTTAAATTTGACCTAAAGGCCCCATCTCCAAATACTGTACTCTTACACTGGGAATTAGGGATTCAACATATAAATTTTAGGACACAATTGGGTCCACGGCACCTTCTTAAGAAGCTATCCCTTGACCCCTTGGGCTACTGGAGCTGCTTGGGAATTTCAAGGAAGCTAAAGTGCCTGGGGATTTATGTTGTCTGCCTGAATCTAGCAGCCCACACCCAAATTATCTTGAGGCAGAAAAAGCTCTGGGATGTAATTTATGCTCCAGAATTCCCTGTGGATTAGGCATAGTTTGGGTCTTCGCCTGGTAGGGCATCCTTTCCCAACTTTCTCTCCTTCATTTTTCTAAACTCCCCCCTTAGACTCTCCTACAGGATATCTTCAGTAAATAACTTAAACACAATCGTGGTCTTGGGGATTGCTTCTAAATAAGACACCCAGAAAATCATTTTCTTCCCTTAGACCTTCTCCCCCAGAACTTCTTCCACAATAGCGTTACTCTTAAGACATGTTTTGTTCCCCCAAACATCCCAATCACTCCTGATTCTTTTTTCTCTTCATCTTCCTTCTCATTCTCAGAGAGTGCTGCCACTGTCTTCAAAACATACCCAGACACTGACCATTTCCCGTGCCTTCACTGCTGTCTTCGAGAGTGAGTGGGGGTGCTGCTAATCATTGTGTGGTAACAACAGGTAGAAAAACCAGAACTTTCTTCACCAAGTTGGGGTGCATAGTGCCCCTAATCTTAGTCCCATCTACCATTTCCTTCAATCTTGACCTGTCAATAGTCTCTGCAGGATAGTAAAAGTGCAAGTTATGTTATGCCACCTCCCGCTTAAAAAATTCCAGTGGCTTCACATTAAAGTAGTGTAAAGTCCAAACTTTTTACCAGTGCCAAAACCACCTTGTATGATTTGACATCTAAAGAATTTTCTGACCTGAATTCCTACTACTTTCCTACCCACTCATTGAACTCCAAGCACAGTAAACTCTTTGATGTTCTTTTAGTACTCCAGACACATTCTCAACTTAAGGCCTTTATATTTGCTTTTTGCTCGTCTGAAATATTATGCCCTAAAAAGAGCCACGTCTCACTCATTTCATTCATATTTCTGCTCGCCTTTCTGAGACACAGCCACCTTCCCAGTCACTTCATGCTCTGATCCTTTTTTCTGCTCTATATTCCTTTGTAGCAATTCTAAAACCAGGACATATTCCCTGTCTTTTTTTATTGTTATATACATTAACATAATTGCTGTTCACCAGGATACAAGCTCCCTGGGGAAAAGTCCAGTTCAGATATCTACTCCTGGTCCTAGGAATCTGGCACAGAGTCAGCGCTCAGAAATATTTAATGAGTTCTAATAAGTTCTCAGTTAGTTCTAAATTGCCCTTTAAGATTTTTCTTGTGTGTATGCAAGCACCCATTTCTTTAGCTGAGGCTCTTCTTCAATTTCTGGAAAAAAAAAAAATTCCCAAATTTATTTCTACTCTTTAATCCCTTTTTATTTTCAACTTAATTATTGAATTTAATTTGTTATGGATTTGATAGTTAATTCTAGAAGCATAATGAATTATTCACATTTAAATGAATAAGAAGAATTAATATCCAGGAATGAGGGTTTAAATATGTACAGTATTTGATAAAAACACATTATCTATCATTTCTCAAAAATAAAATAGAAACATACTCTTTGCCTTTGAAAAACCCTTTACATCTTGCCAATCTTATCATCTCTTTTAAAATCACAATCTAAGTGCACTGTTCTTTTATTTGTAACAAGCATACCGATAACAGGTATTTAAAAAAAAAAAAAAAAGGTTCTGGAGTATAATTTGGACATACGTAATTCTGGAAAATGAGTTGTGGAAAGGTAGAACAAAGTATTCCCTGCCCAAATTCTGAGAATTTATAATTTCCTCCCCCATTTAGTCAATCTTTTCTTATCCTTTCAATACCTCTCTATAGAAATTGAAAAATCGATTTACTTCACGTTTCAGTTTTTCTGTTTTGTTTTCTTTCTTTCTTTTTTCTTTTTGAGAAAAATTGTTTTTGTCAATCTAGGCAGGGGTGGCGAACAAGTTCGACTACGCGCTCGGAGATCGCTCCTCAGAGGTCCCTCCTCAGAAGCAGCATAACAAAATCCAAACTTGGCAAAGAGCCACAGTATACAAAATAATGATAAGAGGCAAAGAGCCCAAATTC
>CAUYPK010009264.1:0-14943 GCA_963574355.1 Loris lydekkerianus | reverse complement strand
TAGGAATATACCTAACGAAGGAGGTGAAGGACCTCTATAAAGAAAATTATGAATTCCTCAGAAAGGAAATAGCAGAGGATATTAACAAATGGAAGGACATACCATGCTCATGGCTGGGAAGAATCAACATTGTTTAAATGTCTATACTTCCCAAAGCAATCTACCTATTCAATGCCATTCCTATTAAAATACCAACATCGTATGTTCAAGATTTGGAAAAAATGATTCTGCGTTTTGTATGGAACCAGAAAAAACCGTGTATAGCTAAGGCAGTTCTTAGTAATAAAAATAAAGCTGGGGGCATCACCATACCAGATTTTAGGCTGTACTACAAAGCCATAGTGGTCAAGACAGCATGGTACTGGCAGAAAAATAGAGTCATAGATACTTGGAATCGAACAGAAAACCAGGAAATGAAACTAACATCTTACAACCACCTAATCTTTGATAAACCAAAGAAGAACATAACTTGGAGGAGACTCCCTATTCAATAAATGGCATTGGGAGAACTGGATATCCACATGTAAAAGACTGAAACTGGACCCACACCTCTCCCCACTCACAAAAATTGATTCAAGATGGATAAAGGACTTAAAATCCTCACAGAAAACATAGGAAAAACACTGGAAGATATTGGCCTGGGGAAAGACTTCATGAAGAAGACTGCCATGGCAATTGCAACAACAAAAATAAATGGGACTTCATTAAACTGAAAAGCTTCTGTACAGCTAAGGAGACAACAACCAAAGCAATGAGACAATCTACACAATGGGAAAAATATTTGCATATTTTGAATCAGACAAAAGCTTGATAACAATGATCCATAGAGAACTCAAATTAATCCACATGAAAAAAGCCAACAATCCCACATATCAAAGGGCAAGAGACATGAATAGAACCTTCTCTAACAAGACAGACGAATGGCTAACAAACATGAAAAAATGTTCATCATCCCTATCTATTAGAGAAATGCAAATCAAAACCACCCTGAGATACCATCTAGCCCCAGTGAGAATGGCCCGCATAACAAAATCTCAAAACTGCAGATGCTGGTGTCGATGTGGAGAGAAGGGAATACTTTTACAGTCCTGGTGGGACTGGAAATTAGTAAAACCTTTTGGAAGGAAGTATGGAGAAACCTCAAAGCACTCAAGCTAGACCTCCCATTTAATCCTACAATCCCATTACTGGGCATCTACCCAGAAGGAAAAAAATACTTTTGTCCTAAGGACACTTGTACTAGACTATTTATTGCAGCTTAACTTACAATTGCCAAAATGTGGGAACAGCCTAAATGCCCACCAATCCAGGAATGGATTAACAAGCTGTGGTATATGTACACCATGGACTACTATTCAGCCATTAAAAAAAAATGGAGACTTTACATCCTTTGTATTAACCTGGATGGAAGTGGAAGACATTATTCTTAGTAAAGCATCACAAGAATGGAGAAGCATGAATCCTATATACTCAATTTTGATATGAGGACAATTAATGACAGTTAAGTTCATGGTGGGGGTGGGGGAAGAGGAGAGCAGAGAGAGAAAGATGGTGGGAAGGGTGGGGAAAGGAAGAGCAGAGAGTGGGAAGGAGGGAGGGGGGCGGGGTTTTGGTGTGTGCCACACCTTTTTGGGGCATGACACTATTATAAGAGGGACTTTACCTAACAAATGCAATGAGTATAAACCTGCTTTATTGTACCCTCAATGAATCCCCAACAATAAAAACAAAAACCCAAAAAAACATAGTTTTCTGCCCTTCTTCCCCTTCATTACATCTTTTTTCAAATTTTCTCTACAGTGATTTTGTTTTGTTTTCTGTTGCTCTTTGGGGAGAATATATTGAAACAAGCACGCATATATTATGGACTCAATTGCAAAATAGTGTAAGATAAATGAGAGGAGTGGAAAATATTTCTGGTATGCTGCAGTGTCCTCACATCTGAGGTAGTTGGGAATAATTCTTTTTTCTTTGCCTTTAGAAGTCAAGTGACTCTGGTTGATTTTGTCTGTGGGGTACAGAATAGTTAAGACTAGCTTAAATCATTGGGGTTTGTTATCTCATACAACAAGAAGTCCAGTTGTAGATGGTTTACAAAGGTTGAAAAAATTCAGCAGTATAATAATATTGGAGATTTTAATGGATATTTGTATGATTTCTTGGCTTTTTCCTCAGGATTATAGAATTTTCCATGAGCTAAATCTTCACAGAAAAAGTGAAAGGTTGCAAAGACAAGAGGGGCATTTTTCAGGGTATAGGTATACTTTATCAGAGAAGAAAATCTTTTATGAAATCTCTAGCAGATTTTCATTCACGTCTCATGGCTGAAATGGCTAGGCTGTATGCCTACTTTAAATCAATCATTCAAGGGGAATGGATTTCTATCTGTGGGCCAGCCTCTCTGTTTCTTGAAGAGGCCATCTTATTTTCTTTTTCTTAAAAGGGTTTAAATAGCAGTGGAGAATGGATACAGTGAGCTGAAAAAGACATGGTCCGTGACTCAAGAATTCTTAAACTTGAATAAATTGTGAATACCTCTCTGGGAATGTCTTGATAAAGAACACCGAGATAATTAGCATATTGGGGTAATTGTGATGATTAAAAACATGAAGGAAAATGACATCACAAAGATAGTGGATTAGAAAGCTGTAAGAATCAGTTCCTCCACCAAAGCAATATTGAGTTGGCAAGCATTGTTTGAAGCAACTATTTTAGAACTCATAACCCTAGTCAGATACTTGTAGCATCTAAGGGTAATAAACTATGAAGAAAGACACAGGTCGCTGGGCTGACCACAGAGACCATGGAACAAAGACTTACGTGGTCGCACGTTGAAAGGAATATATTTCTTATAGAAAAATGTTTGGAAAAGTTACTAGACATATTGGTGACTGTAGACTTAATCAGGTAATAATAGCAATCCTTGGGGAGGGTTAAGAATCTGATTTCTGGTTATCAGATTATAATATTCAAAGTTTCCACCAGTTATCAACAAAAAATTACAAGGCGTACTTATAATGAAACAGGAAGATTTGTCTGTTTCTCAGGAAGAAAATGAAACCTATAGAAATCATTCATGAAGAAGCCCAGACATTGGTCTTCCTATATAGAGATTTTTAAATATGCTCACAGGTCTGAAGAAAATCATTGACAAAGAACTAAAGGAAATCAGGAGAACAATGTATGAGCAATTAAGAAATATCAATAAAGAGAAATTATAAAAAGAAATCAGATATTCTGGAGCTAAAAGGCACAAATAGCTGCAGTTAAAAATTTCACTGGATGGGTTTAACAGGAGATTAGACTTCTAATCTGACAGAAGAAAGAATCAGCAGACTTGAAGACAGGGCAATTGAAATTACCCATCTGAATGGTAGTAAGACAAAAGAATGAAGGAAAATGAACAGAACCTAAAGTGATGCCATCAAATGTACCAATGTATATGTTATTGGATTTCCAGTGGGTAAAGAGACAAAATGGAGCAGAAAAAATATTTGAAAAAATAATGGTCCCCAACTACCAACTTTGATGAAAGATATCAATGTGCAAATCCTAGAAGGTCAGTGAACTCCAAGTAGGATAAACTCAAAAGATTCAGGTCAGGATACAGTATATGCAAGATGTTGTTTCAACAGAAATCTTGAAAGCATCAAAAGAGAAGTGACTCATGAAGTACAAGGGATCTTCAGTAAGATAAACAGCCAGTTTCTCATATGAAACTGTGTAAGTCATAAGGCAGGGGAATGATACCTTCAAAGTAGTGAAGGAAAAAATAAAACTCAACCAAGAATTCTGTGTTTTGTTTTTTTTTTTGTAGAGACAGAGTCTCACTTTACCACCCTTGGTGGAGTGCCGTGACGTCACAGGACTCACAGCAACCTTCAGCTCTTGGGCTTCCGCGATTCTCCTGCCTCAACCTCCCAAGCAGCTGGGACTACAGACGCACGCCACAACACCCGGCTATTTTTTTATTGCAGTTTGGCCGGGGCTGGGTTTGAACCTGCCACCCTCGGTATATGGGGCAGGCACCCCCAAAATATGACCTCTTTATAATTCATCTTTATGGATGTTATTTCCAAATAAGGTCACCAGTCTGAGGTATTAGGAGTTAGGGAGTTAGGACTTGAACAAATCTTCCTGAGGTCATTAGGATGGGCCCTAATTCAATATGACTGGTCTTCTTATCAAAAAGGGTAATTTGGACACAAAAATGGACATACAAAGGTATGATTATGTGAAGACACCCATGGAAAAGATGGCCATGTGAATGGTGCATCCATATGACAAGGATTGATAGCAAAAAAGAAAAGCTTTAAAAAGTCAAGGAAGGATTCTCCCCTGGAAAGACTGGAGAAAAGTTGGCCTTGAGAACACCTGTGATTGTGAGTTTGGTTAATTGCAAAGTTGGTCAATGAGAAAGGTTTATATAAGTTATAAGTTATACTTATACTAAGTATAACTTAGTATAAAATAAGTTATACTAAGAAGTGGATTGGATCGTTTAAAGTACTTTTTGGTTAAGTTTGATATATGTGATTTATTTAGGAGACAATTTGGAGAGGAAAATATTTGGGAATAATGATCAAATAGTATTTGATTTTTTTATGTTTGGATTAGTTTTTGAATAAGAGAAATAAATAATACTTTTGATATCCAGGTATTTTTTTCATTTACTTTAGCGTATCTACAGCAAGGATGGTAGTAGGTAGGTTTTCTCCAAATTCTGATGTACTGGTAGTAGCTACTGTGTTTAGACGGATTCTGTGATACAGGGTTTGGAAAAACATACTGTGCTTTTATCAACATCTATGTTGGCATCAGAATGGGTGTCTGCAACATACATACCATGCATAGGTTAACATAAAGCATTTATCCACGTTAACTCTTGATTTACAAAAGTCAAAGTTCTGTTTTCCCAGCTGGCTTTGGTTCAAGAAATTTCTTTATGAGGTATGTTTATATTACTTATGTGGTTTTTGAATTTATTCCAAGCTAGATTTTTCAAGGAGATTTAGATTCCAGCATTTATAAAGTAGACTTTCCTAGTTGGAGTATAGCTGCCAAGGCATCATAGATGTATTGTTAATGAATATAGAATAGAATGCTGAAGCAATGGTGAATAAAAATATCCCAGAACTACTGAGTAACACCATTTTGTTAGCTTTAATTTACTCTTTCCTTTTTTGGAAATAAAATTGCGCTTCCTTTTTAGGATGGGGAAGTATAAAAAATATTCTATCTTTTACTATGAAAAAATTTTGTTAGGTAGCTTTCTTTTCAAAGTCTATATTATTTTCAAATATCATAACATTTTTATTTTGCATTTGCAATGGTACTTAAGTCAGAGTGCTCAGAGCACAGAGTACTCAGTACAGCACCACATATCACACATATTCTTTTTTTTTTTTTTCTGTAGAGACAAAGAGTCTCACTTTATCGCCCTTGGTAGAGTGCAGTGGCATCACACAGCTCACAGCAACCTCCCTCCAGCTTATGCGATTCTCTTGCCCCAGCCTCCAGAGTACCTGGGACTACAGGTGCCCACAACAACGCCTGGCTATTTTTTGTTGTTGTTGCAGTTTGGCCGGGGCTGGGTTTGAACCCGCCACCCTCGGTATATGGGGCTGGCGCCCTACTCACTGAGCCAAAGGCACCTCCCCACTCATATTCTTTTTTGACTCTGGTGTGAACATACAACGAGTGAATGTTCTGTTAGTATGATATTTTCTTTCATATCTTTTAACTATAATTTTTAGTTAAAAGACAGCGAATAGTTAAAAACTTATATCTTGCTTTATTTATGGGCTATCAGTGTACCTTTTCTCTTTATTCCTTACAGGTTGACGAGAAGGCTCTGAAGCATATAACAGAAATGGGCTTCAGTAAGGAAGCTTCAAGGCAAGCTCTTATGGATAATGGCAACAACTTAGAAGCAGCATTGAATGTACTTCTTAACAGCAATAAACAGAAACCTGTTATGGGTCCACCTCTGAGAGGTATAATTTATTAAGCAATATGTCTGATAGTATTGTTTGCTTTTTAGAGGAACATACATTGACAGAGGCTGGATTTTTCTTGTTGTGAGGGCTATAAGTTTATTTAACATTGTGTTAAATGGAAGGAATGCCAGTTTGAGAACTGTAGAGACATTTGCAGGTTAGCAACAGTTTCATTGTCTTCATCTGAATATAAACTGGGTCTAATAATGCCCTACTTAACAGTGAGTATTAGAGAAAATATAATATAAAGTTATAAGTTCTATTATTTCTAGAACTGTGCCATTTGTTTTAATGACAAAGTCTGTAAACATGTAAAAATTAACAAGAATATAATTACTTGTATTATTCTTTTTTTAAAGAAATGGAGTCTATTTTTTTATAGACGTTGTCCAGGTTGGTCTTAAACTCTTGGGCTCAAGCCTGCCTCCTACCTCAGCCTCTTGAGTAGCTCTGACTACAGGCATTCACCACTATACCTGGCTTACATTTTTGTTTTGTTTTGTTTTGTTTTGTTTTGTTTTGTTATGTTTTTGTTTTAATTATTGAATGACCAAGTATGGTATGTGGTTTTTTAAGTCATAGTCCCATATTTTTTATAAATAAATCTGTGATTAAGAAAAAAATGTACAGAAATGATTTTTTTCTTAAAAGATAATTTATATGAACAAATTCAAATTTCTGAATAGATAATTTAGACTGAGATTAAAGATACTATTTAATATAATCATTTAAAAACTTTTGCTGGGTGCCATAGTTCATGCCCATAGTACCAGCTACTTGGGAGAAGATTAAGGTGAGAGGATCACCTGAGCCCAGGAATTCAAGGCTACAGTGCGCTTTGATCATGCCTATGAATAGCCAGTGCACTTAAGCCTGGATAACATAGAAAGACCCGATCTCTTAAAAAACGAAACACCCACGAACCAAAACCAGACTTTTTGTTATAAAAGATTAGACTATATAGAAAAATATGAAAAGAAATGAAAAATAAAATTCTACTTAAAACATTAAAATGATTACTGATAATATTTTAGTGTATTTCCTCTTTTTGTTTTTCCATATACAATATATATTTCCTGCTTTTAAATCTCAAGGTAGAGGAAAAGGCAGGGGGCGAATAAGATCTGAAGATGAAGAAGACCTGGGAAATGGAAGGCCATCAGCACCAAGTACATTATTTGATTTCTTGGAATCTAAAATGGGAAATTTGAGTGTGGAAGGTAGGCTAACTTAAAGCATATTTTTCTTTTTTCTTTGTTTTTTTAGTTGATTTATTTTTAAAAGATGAAACTTTATTTGAAATTGTACAAAAAAGTTGAATAAAGCAACTGATATTATGATCTATATTCTGGGTGTTTATAAATTTATTTAATTACAAATTTTCTGTTTGACAAAAGTACAGAAGAAAATTTTAATTGTTTTTCTGAAAACAGAAATGAAAGCTTATTTTGCCTCCTGTGTGATGAGTAATATCACCAAACTACTTTCCAAATTTTGCTCCCATCTAGATGACAGATTTAGCTATGTAAGTAGATTATAGTTTTGGAAAATTTATTATTATGTAATCTTATATAACTTACTTTGATTGTGAAATTGATGTATCTCTTCATTCTCCACATATTACATCTTATATAAAAATGTTCACACTTGTAAGACAATATGCTTTCACAGTGTGATGTATTTTTTAGTGACTAACAAATAATGAAAAAAGAAATAAGTATGTTAAACATGTAACTTTTTTGTAAGCTTTTTTATATGGTAAATATTTTCTAAAGTAATTTTAAAAAATATGATCTAGAAGGTTAAGGAAATATACTTTTAAATTCAGCTTTCTTATTCAAATGTATTTTTAATCCAACCAAATAAGCTTAGAGGTAAAATGCTTTTTATAACAAATTTGAAATGTCCAGATTTCATGCAAATGGAAGCTTATTTGCTTATGCTAAATTATATAAGAGGCAATGTATAATGTTTGCTGTAGACTAGTTTTGTAAGATGATGTATTAGTTTTCTGTTGCTGTGTAACAAATTATTACAAAGTTAGTGGCTGAAAACAATGCATATTTGTTATCTCATACTTGGGGCCTCTGTTTAATGTCTCACATGCTGATATCAAGATGTCCATTGGGGCTGTGATCTTGTCTGAGGCTTGAGGTCTTTGTACCAGCACTGGTTGTTAGAATTCAGTTCCTAGGTATGTAGGACTGAAGTTCTGATTTTTAGCATGCAGTTGGCAGGGTACTGCTTTTAGGTCCTAGTTGCTATACTCAGGTGCCACTCCATAGGGCCATTTACAGCATGTTGTTTCCTACTGCAAGGCCTACAGTGGAATCTCTGCTGCTGTTTCAGATCTTTGTGACTTCTTCCTGACTCATGCTTATTAGGGTTTCTGTCCCTGCCTCCCTTTGTACTGTTTCACTGAGAGCTCCTCTGATTTCTTTTTATTCTGTTCTCCCAATGTTTGCTATTGACTCCTATAGTGTCTCCTAAAACATAATGTGGTTAAGGCAGAAAATAGTAAATTGTTTACAACTTGTGTGCCTATCGTGCTTCAGTTCTCACAGAATACAATCTTACACCAAAAAAATATATACTAACTTCTACTTAGAAAAAGATACCAAATTTAGTTAGGATACATGAAATGAATATTGAACCTCAAACACAAGTATATATATTGTGAGGGGTTATTCATTGTATAAATGCAGTATTTTATTTAGTATTTGTTTATAACAGATCTGTATTAAGTGGTAGGTATACATAGGGTAATAAAAACAACTCATTCAAGAAATGAGAGAAGTGGATTGATTTTTGTTGATCCTTCTTCCAAAGAGCTTAGTATATAGTTTATGAGGCAAAACAAACCACAAAATAAAGAGATACAGGAATGCTTCTATAGTAAAAATAGTAAAAAGTTACTATTTCGTATAAACCAAAACAATACTGAATAAAATATAAGGGCTTAGAAGTTTTGCATATAATAATCAGATATGACCTGGCCTATTTGTAACCCTTAATAATATTTAGTTTTTTATTTCAAAGTTTTATTGCCAAGATAAATTGCCAGATAGATTTATTGTCAAATATTTATTTTGAATGGCTAGGAAATACTTTAATAAGGCAGACTTGAAAACACTACTTGATTTGCTATTCATTGTTTTAAATATTTGCCTCATCAGAAGCTGATTCCTTCAGTGGCAGCTTTTCTGACCCTAAATTCTCTTTGCTGATGTTGATATTACACAGAAGAGATTCATGATAATACATATAAGTATAAATAACTGGACAATAATACGTATATAGAAGGAAGATTTTTGTATTTATGGATAGTTTTTATATTTTATTGGGTTAGTCTTCATGGGAACAATGAAGGTAACATGACTGATGGGAAAACTGGATGTGCGGTTGCCCTCATATCTTTTGCAGGTATCATTTTGTCACTCTTTCTTGTTAACCTATTCACATTACTGTTTGCTGCTATTCTTAGGTAAGCTGGGATTCACAGTAGCAGATTAATAATAATAAAATAGTTTAGACAAACCACTGAATTGTTCTTTCGGCTTTTAAGATTTCAATTTTTTTAAATTGCAGTTAATGCCCAGAATCAGAATAAACTGTTATTTTTGTACGACCTAATCTCTGTTCTGGTCTTTCCTCAGAATTTGGTCGCTGTTTCATGAATCTTTCATTCTAAAGTAAATTCTTCACTGATGGGAGAAAATGTTCAACATTGTTCTAAGGAAAATTTGGAAAACTACTCAGGATAGAGTATCTTTAATGTTTAATGGTTAAATGCCTCATGAACAGCTAATGAGGAGAGTTATAATGTTAGAATTTTACATTCATATGTAAAATTCATATGTATCATCAACCTTATTATTTGAGTCTGTTGCAAACCCAAATATATGTAAAGGAGTAATTGTGGTCAGGTGCATTAGCTTGTGCCTATAATCCCTGCACTTTGGAAGGCTGAGGTAAGGAGGATTGCTGGGGGCCTGGAGTTCAAGACTAGCTTGGGCAACATCATGAGACCCTCATCTTTACAAAAAGTTTTACAAAGTTAGATGGGCTTGGCACTATGTGCCTGGAGCCTGGTTAATGGAGAGGCTGAGGTAGAAGGATCACTTAAGCCTTGGAGTTTGAGGTGCCATTATAATCTAGCCTGGGCGACAGAGCAAGTCCTTATCTTTAAATGAAAAATGAAAAAGTAGTTGTGATTCAGTTATATGTATATTTGGCGTTTTAAAAAATTTTGTTTCTAATTTAGTTAAATAGTCAAACTTCTCCTGCAGGTTTTATATCAGCATAAGGTGTCTGAGGGTTTTGTTTAGTTTTAGTACCACTAGAAGTCAAAATTAGCTGAGTAAGCCTGGACCTATTATGGACTCTTTATATCATATCAGATTCTGTGAGCAGTAATGTGTCAGGTTTGTTTAAAAAAAAAATTCTTTAAGGGTCAGATTCTTTGTGAAAAATATAATAGAGGTTAGTAACACATTTACTTTCACATCATATTATGTAATTTCCCCAAAAGAGCAAAAGCTGCTGTCATTTCTTCTAATTTTTTAAAATTCCATTAGAAATAATTGCTCATCATATCCCCTTTTCTTAGAAATTTTCTCTTAGTATTAACTTTTTGATGTTATATCTTTAAATTGGGGTAAAACATAATTCTAGTTGACATTTTTATTAATACTCTGAGAAAAAAAGTGAAGCTGGGTTACACTGCTTTTTGTTACCAAAAGAAGGGGACAAGGTTCTAGAGCAGGTGTATACAAGTGATTCTACCACTAAACTCACTGGATTTATAAGTATTCTGACAGTATGGCACTTGAAATTTCCCTTTTTGTTAGGGTGGTGAGGCCAGATGGTTGAAGATGGTAGGCACAATAATAGGTGGGAAGTGAAAATGAGCTTCTGTGCTGCCCCCTTTGAGACAGCCAGGTGGTAAGGTACCCAAGCGTCATGGAGAGGCTTCTTTCAGTCTGTAGTTCTTGTCTGTACATTTTCCAACTAAGCATTGAACCCACGGGTTTTTGAATCGTCAGATGATTCTGAGTGATGGCTGTTCAGCCACTGCTAGACTGTGCATCCTAACCACGGAAAGTCCTACATCACAGAGCAGAGGCAAGCTGTCCCCACTGTGCTTTTTCTTAATTCCTAGCTCACAAAATCTGTGAGTATAATAAAGTGAAAGTTTTTTTATGCCACTAAGTTTGAGTGACAGTTTGTTAAGTAATGCTAGCACTAGAAAATCTCTGAAAATTGGCCTCATCTAGAATTGTTATTTATGAAAACTTGTGAGTGAAAAAAACTTATTCTGCCATTGATGTGTTACTTTGTAAGTCACTGTAGTATTTCAGCTTTATAAATACATTAAAAAGGTAGTTAATAATTTTAGAATTGCCCAGATATGTGTGACTTCTAGGGTACATCTTGTAGGAACCTTAAATTATTGCAAATGTATTGCATACATTGATGTTTTCTTAGACTAATAAGTAATATACCCAGCAGTAAGTGATAAACATCTCCAAAGTTTGCTAAGGGCCAAATGCAAAGGACTTAACTTTTCAGAATTAGTCTCTGTAAAATATCATTAAAAGAGGCAGTACAAGTTCTGTGAGTTCAGAATTATTGAGTTCAAAACTATTTTGGTCATAGTTTTATTAGAATGTTATTAGGGACCCTCTTAAGTTCAGATGATCCAAATATACTTGCTCTGAATTTTTGAATTTTCTGTGTAGATGTTGTATCTGATATTTCTGAGCATTAGTGACTTGAAGTGGTTTCTCTCAGTTACAAAAAATGTATATCAAATCTTTATTATTTTAACTTAATTCATTTTATTTTATAGCATCTGATACATAATTATTAATAATTTCTTGGTACTTAGATCTGTAAAAGATGAATCTAGCTTTCCTTAAAATACTAGAACATGAGAGCCTCTTTCATTTTTGCCATTCTTTTATTTTCTTTCTTTTTAGTTTCCATTAATTTAAACATTTATTAACCACAAAATAAAATGATAGTTCATTTATTGAACATCTGTATGCCAGGGTGCTTTGCATACTATTAATTCATTTAATCATCATGCAATGCAAAATATATATTGTTATTTCCATTAGAAAGATAAGGAAGCAGGCTTCATAGGTATAAGAACCTGCAGCCTTCTGATTTAAAGATTATTCTTTTTTAAGCACCAAAGGAGGCAAGAAAACCTTCATCTTTCTCTGCTGCATGCCTTTTTTCAATCCAAAAATTTGGATTCAGTCAAAAGGCTGTACTTAAGGTCCAAAAGTCCACATGTGGTCCCTTGGCCACAGGTTCAAGCTTTGAACATTAATATTTGAATTAAAGCAAAAATAACATGAAGGTATTATTTGTAAATGGTTTTTGACCCACAAGTCTAGTGCCTCACATGTAAATGCTCGTTTATCAACAGAGGAGCCTACTTGTTTTTACTGAGGTCTACAGCTGTACACTTGAACAGAAGGCGTTAATGACAGTGAGTAGTGTAGGAATGACAGTAAGAAAGTGTCTGCTTAATTAAACAATTCCTGTGTTATTTAATATCCAAGATATGCTACAAAGATGAAAATAACCCAGAGAAGAATTTTCTAAGGAAGAGAAGTATGAATGGCAGTGTTTTACATGCATGTTAGGGTTGGTTGAATGGAAGGAAATAAGGAGTAGTTCTTTGTATTTTAGGATTTTAGAACATTTAGAATTAAGAGTTCTAATGACTTGGGTAAGATATAAGAGCTACAAGGAACACCATAGTCTCCACAAAGCAATGTCACCCTACCTTATGTCCTCATCTTCTGCTTTAAATCTCTCTAATAGGAGAAGAAATTATAGCTATAGAGAAGTAACACGTTTTTCTCTTGAGCTTGTTAAGAAAACACCGATGGCTGGGCGTGGTGGCTCATGCCTAGAAATCCTAGCACTCTAAGAGACCAAGGCAGGTGGATCGCCTGAGCCCAGGAGTTTAAGATTGGCCTGAGCAAAAGCAAGACCCTCATCTCTACAAAATAGAAAAAGTTAGCCAGGCATTGTGGTGAGTGCCTGTAGTCCCAGCCACTGAGAAAAGAGGATAGCTTGACCCCAGGAGTTTGAGGTTGCTGTGAACTATGCTGCCCTAGCATTCTACCCAGGATGAGACTCGGTCTCAAAAAAATGAAAAACAAAAAACAAACAAAAAAAAAAAACAGTAAAAAGAAAACACAGAGAATAAAGATACTGCCATGTTGTATGAGAGACAATAATTCCCAATAAGCTTTATTTAAAAAAAATTGATTTTCTTCATAAAAGCAATGCATATTCACCCTGGAAAATCCTGAAGAATAGTCACTTATTTGTTTCCCAGTATTAATATGGGACTTATCATGTGGCAGGTACTATGTTAGAAGAAATAGATTAGTAAACAAAGCACAGGTCAAAGATCTGGAAGTCTAGAACAGTGGGGGTACTATGTTAGAAGAAATAGATTAGTAAACAAAGAACAGGTCAAAGATCTGAAAGTCTAGGACAGTGGTTCTCAACCTGTCTCAACAGTGGTTCTGCAACCCCTTTGTGACAATGAAAATACATCCTTCATATCAGATATTTACATTATGATTCATAACAGTAGCAAAATTAGTTATGAAGTAGCAACGAAAATAATTTTATGGTTGGGGGTCACCACAACATGAGGAACTCTATTAAAGGATCATGGCATTAGGAAGGTTGAGAACCACTGGTCTAGAAGGAGGAGAGATTTGTGTAGTGCTATTCCCTGCTGCTGCTGTGCAGGGTCCGGTGGCACATAGGAAGGGTGCCTGACTTAGTTTTGATGAGGTTTAGGGAAGAAGGACCTTCCAGAAAAAGTGAAATACAAGATGAAATCCAAGGTGAAGCCAGAGGGAAAATGCCCGGGACATGTTTAGGCACTGTGCAGGCGTGGATACATGCATGATCACAATAAATTGAAAATACTCAGAATCTAAGACTTAGGACTTTAACCAGCAAACAAAGCTATCTTTAAGAGTGACCATTAGTATGTACACAGCTATGATTTAACAATAAAAAAAAAATACATATATATATATATTAAAAAAAAAAAAAGAGTGACCATTAGTAACTAAAGGAGAAGAGGTAAAACAAATCTGTTTATGAGAGCAACTGTTAGTAACTGATGGAGAAAAGGTAAAACTGGCTAGAAAAGCCCTCTGAAGAAAATGTCTTTAGAGGTGGAAGAGAAATTAAAATTCGTCTAATTGAGGTAGCATATTTTTGGTAAGAAATTTGTGATACAACCATCTTTCTGAAGTTTGTTTATAGAGTTAATTATTTAGTATCTTAAATCTCCTTTTAAAAAATGGAGGGATAAAGCAACTTTTAAAAATTGGAGAACAAATCATTATTGTTATAAATGAACAAACCATGAGAAATCTGAGAAGCAGTGCAACATAACCCAAAAATACAGCTGCAGGGATAGATGCTCCTGTCTAGCCATGCTCAAAATGAATGCAGAGTCCACGCTGTTCCTTAAAAAAAAAAAAAAAAAAAAAACAACAACCAAAAAGTGACAAATTTGAATATGATAAATATGTTTATTTTGAGCTTCAAATTTGCAGCATCAAATGGGAGGTCTAGCTTGAGTGCTTTGAGGTTTCTCCATACTTCCTTCCAGAAAGGTTGTACTAGTTTGCAGTCCCACCAGCAGTGTAAAAGTGTTCCCTTCTTTCCACATCCACACCAGCATTTGCAGTTTTGAGATTTTGTGATGTGGGCCATTCTCACTGGGGTTAGATAGTATCTCAGGGTTGTTTTGATTTGCATTTCTCTAATAGATAGGGATGATGAACATTTTTTCATGTGTTTGTTAGCCATTCGTCTGTCTTCTTTAGAGAAGTTTCTATTCATGTCTCTTGCCCATTGATATATAGAATTGTTGGCTTTTTTCATG
>CAUYPK010009262.1:0-51529 GCA_963574355.1 Loris lydekkerianus | reverse complement strand
GATGGATTTTGTACCTTTTGTTTGTATCCTTGGGGTCTCAGCTCACCTCAGCAGGGTTGATGTGCGTTCTTCAACCTTCTCTCTTGGTGCAGCTCTAATCTACCAGGTTACTTGCTAAATTTCTGTCCTTTAACTCTCCTTATGGATGGGAGCCTCTGTGGAAAGCTGGCTTCAGTCAGCCATCTTGTCTCCGCCTCCCGGTTATCTAATTTTCTATCTAAAATTCTGCAATGCAGAATAATTTTTCCCTAAAATTTTTCTAATACAAATAAATGAATTTTCTCATGGCCAAGTTTTCGTATTTTAATAGTTACCTTGTAGAATGAAGCAGAGCTGTAGTCATGATAATAACATTCATGAAGTGTGAGAAAAAGGCCCAGAGCAGTGGCTCATACCTGTAATCCTAACATTCTTGGAGGTCAAGGCCAGTGGATTGCCTGAGGTCACAGGTTCCAGACCTGTCCTGAGCGAGACAAGACCTTGAGACCTTGTCTCTAAAAATAGCCGGCCATTGTAGCAGTCACCTATAGTCCCAACTACTTGGGAGGGTGAGGCAAGAGAATTGCTTGAGCCCAAGAGTTGGAGATTGCTGTGAGCTATGATGCCACAACCCTCTACCAAGGGCAACATAGTGAGATTCTGTGTCAAAATAAAATAAAATAAATAAAATAAAAGTGTGAAAAAAGGAGTACAGGTAAATTTTAAGGAATTGAGAAGTCATTCCTACTTCTTGAAATCTAAGTATATTCTAATAAGGCAATTAGTATGGAATCTTTGAATCATTGTGAGATGAGATTAAATTTTGTCACATTTGAATAGTTTTTTATTTGTATCTCATTTTACTTATAACTTTTATTATCTCTATCTCAACACTACATATAAAGTATTTTTTGACTCTTATTGAATCATAAAAAAGGAATGTCTAGCTTTGTACATTTGGGGATTTAAGGATCTATATAAACATAAAATACATTAAACACTCAGGCTGAATTCTGAGTACTTTATGTGGAGTATTTCATTCACTATTCCCAGTAATTTATGAGGAAGTTACTGTTATAACAATTGCACAGATGTTGTAACTGGGGGAAAAGAGCAATCCTGGCTTGCCAGGACACACTGTTAGTAAGGGGTGACACATATAATAGTGAGATACAAACCCAGGTAGCCTGGTGCTGGAGGTTATATATCAGCCCTTCTCTGCTGTTGCTTCTCAATTTGTCTCCACTCAGCTTTTGTTAATTCCCACATAAATTAACATGTGTTCTTATCAACCTATCAGATCATCTTAATCGACAGATCTCAAATTCCTTTTGGAGCACAGACATCTACTAGTACGTCAACGTTTCAGTATGTATTTGTCTCATAAAAATTCAGGTCAAAGAATAGCATTCCTAATTTCCATCCTTCCCCCAGTTCCAATTCATGTTTTTCATTCTTTGCTTTTGGTTTCAGAATCTAAGCACACCCACATATCAGTGTGCTTATGCAGCAGAGAGAGGTCTGTTCATTTCTAGGAATGATTAATTCATCTTTCTTTGTCTCATAAAAACTATCATCCCTCTAATCCTTGGAGAGAAAGTGAATCAAAGGATACCGTCTTATGCTGTGCATGCCCTCTGCCTGTCCTATGCACTGTCACCCCTCCCAGCTTCTTATTGAACTGTGAAGACCCAAGACGAAAAATCAACTAAAATCAACACTACATCAGGAGGAAATTCAACTAGAGTTAAATTTAGATTCACAAACCGTGGACAACAAATGATGGCAAAGATTTACCTGTCATTATTTATGTACCACGCACTGTTCTGCATCTTAGGCACAGTAATTTGTGCAACCTCACAACAGCACTAATGAGGTGGTTGGTGCTGCTGTTATCCCCAGTTCATAAAGAAACAGGCACTGAGCTGGGACTTAAAACCAGAAAACTGACTCTGAGGTTCATGGTCATAACCACTCTGTAAACATTTTCCCTGCCATTTGATATGAGACGCTGTGTTCCGACCTCACAACTATTCAGCCTTTGCCTGGGCATCCAGGCCAGTATTGGGAGGTGCACAGGCAGCTTTTCATGGCTGCACATGCTCAGCTTTCTAGAAGGGTTATCAAAGTTCACTCAGTATAAATTCAAGGGATGCAAATCACCATAAACAAGGAACACAGTAAGATTTTAAACCTTATCATAATTTGGCATGGATATTCCTAATAAACCAGTTGCTGGCTGAGGATTTTGAATGTTTACATGCTCCATCACTAAAGACATTGAGAGAATTAGCAACAAGGGTGGGCAGAAGACCCAACTGAATCTGCTAAGTATCTGCTAGACACTGGTTTCTGAATTAGGAGAAAGGCATCAATTCATCCTTCACTAACAGATGGGGAATAGGAGCTGACCATGCCCAAATGGACAGAGATCAGGACAAAGGAATGAGCCAAACATCCTGTATGTAACAAACATCAAGTGTATATTAAACAAACAAACAAACAAACAATACCCTTGAGGCTCGGCATCCGTAGCACAGTGGTTATGGTGCTAGCCACATACACCAAGGGTGGTGGGTTCAAACCCAGCCCAGACCTGCTAAACAACAGTGACAACTGCAACAGCAACAAAAAAAACAAACAAAAAAAAAAGACAGGTACTGTGGCAGGTGCCTGTATTCTAAGCCCCCAGGCTCAGGCAAGAGAATCGGTTCAGCTCAAGAGTTTGAGGTTGCTGTGAGCTGTGACACCATGACACTCCACCAAAGGGCGACACAGTGAGACTCTGTCTCAGAAAAAAAAAAAAAAACCTTTGAGAAACATTTTACAGATTAAAAACAGTGAACCAAGAAGGTCATAGATCTAAGAATGATTGCTACAGCAAATAAAAGACATCAGCAAACATGGTGGCATCTCACCATGGTGGCATGAGAGGAATCCTTGGAGACTGAAACCAGGCGGAGAGAAAAGAGTAAGGTGAAGGACAGCTAAATGACAGGGATGGGCGGGTTGCAAGGAAGACAGAGAAGAGAATTAACATAGTAAAAACTCAAGTCAATAACATGGAGAAAAAGCATGAGAGGCTTCCATGGGTATGCAGAAAAGGTAAAAAAAAAAAATGAGAGAATAGAAGTTGGTGAACCGAAATCCAGCAGGGAGGACAGGAAAATACTATGAGCAGAAGCAATAATTGGAGAATAAAAACGAGACAAATGAGTTTTATGAGCAATAAAAACAAGTCTCTGATGAATCTCACAAAAATCGGAGAAATGCGCAAAAGCAAAATTAGGATGATAAGGGTTATTTAGCCGCACATATAGAATAGAAATCATAAAAGCAGCAACACTAGTACGTAGCACTGACTAGGTGCCAGGTATCTAAGGGGAACATAGACAACATGTTTTAAACATATCACAAGTAAGAAAACTTTAAAAATTGTGAGACAACACTAGGTAAGATTCTATACTGAGAAAGTTTCTAAGTTGAATGATATGAATGTTTTTTTTTGTTGTTTGTTTGTTTTTTGAGAAGTATTAATTACCAAAGTGGATCTTAAAAGTTTTGGATAAACTGGTAGTTGTAAAAGAAACGAAGTTCACCAGATATAAAACCATGTACAGCCAACCGATGTCTGACAAAGGATACAACAACACCCGCTGGAGAAAAGAGGCCCTATTCATAAATGGTGCTGGGAGAATGGGGCAGCCACATGCCGAAGAGTGAAATAGGACCTCTGTCTCTCACCACTCTCAAAAGTTAACTCAAGATGAATTAAAAAAAAAAAAAGTAAGTCATGAAACCGTAAGAATTTTAGAAGACAATGCTGGAAAAACTCTTCTAGATAATGGCCTAAGCAAAGAATTTATGAAAAGGACCCCAGTGGCTATTGTGGCAACTACAAAAATAAATAAACGGAACTTCATGAAATTAAAAAGCTTCTGTACAGCTAAGGAAATAATGAGATAATCAACAGAGCAAATAGGTAACCTACAGAACAAGAGAAAGTATTCACAGCTATATATCCAATTAAGGCTTGATAACCAGAATTTAAAGCAAATTAGCTAGGAAAAAAAAAATTTAAAAAGTGGGGAAACTACATGGGCAGAAGCTTTTCAAAAAAGATAGAAAATGGCCAATAAACAGATGAAAAAAATGCACGACATCGCTAATTATAAGGGAAATGCAAGTTAAAGCCATGATGAAATACCACCTTGTCCCGTCAAAATGTCCACTATTAAAAAGTGAAAAACAATAGATGTTAGTGTGGTGGATACAGTGAGAAAGGAATTTTTATACATTGTTGGTAGGGCTGCAAATTAGTACAACCCTTATGAAAAACAGAATGGAGATTCCTCAAAGACCTGAAGACAGACCTACCATTACATTCAGCAGTCCCTCTCTTGGGAATCTACCCAAAGGAAAAGAAGTCATTTTATCAAAAAGACACCTGCACTTGAATGTTTATTGCAGCACAATTCACAATTGCAAAGATACGGAATCAACTCAGGTGTCCATCAGTCCGTGAGTGAATTAAGTAACATGGTATATGTATACCATGGAGTACTGCTCAGCCACAATAAAGTATGAATTAATGTCTTTTGCAACAATTTAGAAGGATCTATAGACCATTAATCTAAGCAAAGTGTCTTAAGAATAGAAAAACACATACTTCGTGTACTCTCTGATAAATGTCAACTAACCAATAGACACACAAGTGCCCAGAGACAAGCAGAAGTCATTGGAAATTAAGCAGGGAAGAGAAAGGGATGGGGCGAGAACCCAAAGTGAACACCATTTGGGCGATGGACGCCCTTACCTCCCTGACTCAATCCATGAATCAAAAACATTTGTGCCCTCTTAACATTTCGAAATAAAAAAAGAAACAATGTTCGGCGCAGTATAACTTCCACAAATCAGCTTCCTTTTGCTTCCCGAAAGTAGGCGAAGTGGTTTTACCTGTGTAATCTTCTAAGTTTTCAAAGAGCATATTCCCATGCCAGATAAATTGTTCATGGTGAAGACAAGTGACGGTAGAAAAGCCACTCTGTTCATTTTTTAAACTAGCATAATCCTGGCTTCCAAAGCTGATATAACCAGTGTCCTGATTACCATAAGCATGCCTACTAAACAATTAATGTTTGTTGGGAGAAGTGGAAGTTTCAGGTGATTATAAAAGAGATAGGACAATCACCCACAGTCTCACCATCCAGTGATCAAGACTTCAGCTAATACCTCAAGCAATATTTTAAATAGGTTCCAGGCCCTAGGCTAAATGTGTCTCTGTAGGTTTTATTTAATTCTGTTAAGGATCTTTTGCCAGAGGTATTATCATTGGAATCCCCTCTTCCTGCAGAGAAGAGTGATATGTAGATAGATTAAGTAACTTTCCCAAGATTGCCAAGCAAGCAGTGACATAGGTGGGGTCTAATACTCTAAAATTCATTCCCTGAAACCATTACACCATATGATCCCTTTAGAGAACTTTTTCCCAGTATTTTATCACAGCATTTTTCAGTGATATGTGAATATATTCTGAAATCATAATCTTAATAATTGTATGATGTTCTAGTAAATGAATGAACTGTTGTGTATTTAAATAGTCCTTTATTTTTATATGCAGGTCATTACTGATTGTTTCAAATATTAATGCATTTAACAATTTCATATAAATCAAACTGTTTTAACTTTTGCTTTGAGGATAAACTCCAAGATGCAGAATTATTAGGTCGTTAAGAATACTTGTTATCCATCTTCATTTTCTTCTGGTTTTCTGGAAAGATTTTGCAATATGTGTTCCTGCCCAGAAAAAATAAGAATGGCCATCTCATTGCAAACTCATCATCTCTGCATAGCAGCAACATTTAAAACTTGATAGATTTAAAAAAAAAAAAATCATATTTATTTCATGTGTTTGACTACCAATAACGTTTAAAAGTATTTCATATGTTTAATAGCCATTATAATTTTGTTTTGTGATTTATCTATTAATTCATGCCGCAGAGAAAGCAACCTAGCTTAATGGTTAAGAACACAGTCATTTTTTTTTTTTAAAGCTTGGGAGCAAGATGAACACTTTTCAACTTTTGAGAAAGTGAAACATCACTATACTAGATGTAGTTCTCAGATGAGGGCTGACAGGTAAAGGTTATTCCTAGACATCTAGGTTACTCACGATGCCACAAACCTTAATCTTTTTGAACTTCAGTGTCCTCATCTTTATTGGTAACAATACTTCCTCATCGGTTTATTGTCACTATTAAGATAACCTATGCAAAAGTGTTTAGTACACAAATAGTGTTCAGATGAGGACTGTTTTTTGATATTGCTCCATGCTTTCAGGCACTCGCTTGTTACCTCTATTTAAACTTCTCTTAGAGTTTTGTTTGTGCTCGTCATTCTCCCACGATAGATTTTACGTTCTCAAGAGGAATTTTTATCTTCGTCCTTTGTCCCAAGTACCGAGCATAAAGCCTGAGCTGTGTTGGGAATATATATCTGCTGTACTGGGCTAAAGGTAACAATACTCAGTTTCCAAAGGACGTTTTGTGATATGAGATGTCATGATTCCATCCAGCTAGGCTCCGAGGCATTTTACCATTTTCTTATTGCAGAATTTTTAAAAATAGAAATACTCACATTTAGGTTCTTAAAGGGAACCTCACCTAATGTGCATGATGCCATGGTACATTTCAAAACTATTAAGAAATGAGTATAATTGTGATGGATGTGTTACTTAGTTCAATGTAAGTTTTTCACATGGTATATGGAAGCAGTACCCTGAACCCTATAAATGCATCAATGTACAAAGTTATGATTTAATAAAAAATTTTTGAAAAAAAGAATTTTAACTGTTTGCTAACGACTGTCTTTAGGACAGATTTGATTTCAAGCCAGTGCCATACAGGTCAAGGGCAGATAAGGGTGGTGACCTCCCTCCCCCCCAAATTAAAGTATGATTTGACAAGCAAAGAGGCAGCAACCACATTTCCTTGGTGAATGGAAAAGTGCCATCCACCCTTCTTTCTCCATTGAAAGAAATATGAATTTTTTCAAAACTATATCACAATGTTTTGTTTAGCAAAACGGGAGAAAAAGAAATTCACCGATAAATTTTTTATAAAGACCTACAAATGTCAATTTTAAAATTATTTTAAATATTATTTTAATTTTACAATTATTTTCAGTGTCAGACTAAAGTTATTATAAAACTTTGGTTTAATGAAGTCCCATTTGTTTATTTTTGCAATTGCCGTGGATTTTTGCAATTGTTGAAATTGCCATGGCAGTCTTCTTCATAAAGTCTTTCCCCAGGCCAATATCTTACAGTATTTTTCCTATGCTTTCTTTGAGGATTTTTATTGTTTCATGCCTTAAATTTAAGTCCTTTATCCATCTTGAATCAATTTTTGTGCGTGGGGAAAGGTGTGGGTCCAGTTTGAATCTTTTACATGTGGATATCCAGTACTCTCAACACCATTTATTGAATAGGGAGTCTTTTCCCCAAGGTATGTTCTTGTTTGGTTTATCGAAGATTAGGTGGTGGTAAGATGTTAGTTTCATTTCCTGGTTTCCTATTCAATTCCAAGTGTCTATGTCTCTATTTTTGTGCCAGTACCATGCTGTCTTGACCACCATGGCTTTGTAGTACAGCCTAAAATCTGGTATGATGATACCCCCAGCTTTATTTTTATTACTAAGAACTGCCTTAGCTATACGGGGTTTTTTTCTGGTTCCATATAAAATGCAGAATCATTTTTTCCAAATCTTGAAAGTACGATGTTGCTATTTTAATAGGAATGGCATTGAATAGGTAGATTGCTTTGGAAAGTATAGACATTTTAACAATGTTGATTCTTCCCGTCCATGAGCATGGTATGTTCTTCCATTTGTTAATATCCTCTGCTATTTCCTTTCTGAGGATTTCATAATTTTCTTTATAGAGGTCCTTCACCTCCTTCATCAGGTATATTCCTAGGTATTTCATTTTCTTTGAAGCCATGGTGAGGGGAGTTGTGTCCTTAATTAGCTTCTCATCTTGACTGTTATTGGCATATACAAAGGCTACTGACTTGTGCACATTGATTTTATATCCTGAAACATTACTGTATTTTTTGATGACTTCTAGGAGTCTTGTGGTTGAGTCTTTGGGATTCTCTAAGTGTAAGATCATGTCATCAGCAAAGAGGGAGAGTTTGACCGCCTGTGCTCCCATTTGGATTCCCTTCGTTTCCTTGTCTTGCCTAATTGTATTGGCTAGAACTTCCAGCACTATGTTGAATAGTAAAAGTGACAGAGGACAACCTCATGGTTCCAGTTCTAAGAGGAAAAGCTTTCAGTTTTACTCCATTCAGTAAAATATTAGCTGTGGGTTTGTCATAGATAGCTTCAATCAGTTTCAGAAATGTGCTGCCTATGCCTATACTCTTCAGTGTTCTAATTAGAAAAGGATGCTGGATTTTATCGAATGCTTTTTCTGCATCTATTGAGAGGACCATATGATCTTTATTTTTGCCTCTGTTAATATGGTGGATAACATTTATGGACTTGCATATGTTAAACCAGCCTTACATCCCTGGGATGAAACGTACTTGATCATGATGTGTGACTTTTTTGATGATAAACTATAATCTATTGGCTAGGATTTTGTTGAGAATTTTTGCATCTATATTCATGAGTGAAATTGGTCTGAAATTCCCCTTTTTGGTTGAGTCTTTTCCTGGTTTTAGTATCAGGGTGATATTTGCTTCATAGGACATGTTGGGGAAGATTTCTTCCTCCTCAATTTTTTGGAATAATTTCTGCAGTACAGGAATAAGCTCTTCCTTGAAGCTTTGATAGAATTCTGGTGTGAAGCCATCTGGACCAGGGCATTTTTTTGTTGGAAGCTTTCTTATTGTTTCTTTAATCTCAGTGCTTGAAATTGGTCTGTTCAGGACCTCTATTTCTTCCTGGCTAAGTCTAGGGAGAGGGTGTGATTCCAAATATTGATCCATTTTCTTCACATTGTCAAATTTCTGGGCATCTACCCAGAAGGAAAAAAAATCCTTTTATCATAAGGACACTTATACTAGACTGTTTATTGCAGCTCAATTTACAATCGCCAAAATGTGGAAACAGCCTAAATGCCCACCAACCCAGAAATGGATTAACAAGCTGTGGTATATGTATACCATGGAATACTATTCAGCCATTAAAAAAACGAAGACTTTACAGCCTTCGTATTAACCTGGATGGAAGTGGAAGACATTATTCTTAGTAAAGCATCACAAGAATGGAGAAGCATGAATCCTATGTACTCAATTTTGATATGAGGACAATTAATGACAATTAAGGTCACAGTGGAGGTGGGGAAAGGAGAGAGCAGAGAGAGAAAGAAGAAGGGAGGGGTCTGGAAAGGAAGAGCAGAGAGAGGGAAGGAGGGAGGGGGTGGGGCCTTGGTGTGTGCCACACCTTTTGGGGTCAAGACACAATTGCAAGAGGGACTTTGCCTAACAAATGCAATCAGTGTAACCTGGCTTAATGTACCCTCAATGAATCCCCAGCAATAAAAAAAAAAAAGAAGTTTGGGAGAAAAACCTTTAGAACAAAATAACTATATATTTGTATATATGTGTATATATATATATTTTTTTTTTCTTTTCTTTTTCTAAGACAGGGTCTCACTTTTTTGCCCCAGCTAGAGTGCATAGCTTATGGTACCCTCGAACTCCTGGGTTCAAGAGATCCTCCTGCCTCAGCCTCCCAAGTAGCTAGAACCACAGGAGGGTTACCACCATGCTAAGCTAATTTTTCTGTTTTTTATAGAGGTGGAATCTAACTCTCGCTCAGGCTGTTCTTGAACTCTTAAGCTCAAGCAGTCCTCCCTCCTCAGCCTCCCACAGTGCTAGGTGTAAGCCACCACGCTCAGCCAAAATATATTTTTTTAATGTTTTCATTATCAAAATAATGTAAGTATATGAGGTGATGGATTTGTTATCTAGCCTGACTTAATTATTCTATACTTTAGATATAAAACATCATATTGTACCCCATAATTATGTACAATTATTATTTGCCCATGAAAAAATAAAATTAATCATTTAAAAGTATTTTAGGTTAGAACATCTTATGATAAAAATATGTTTTCCAGCCTGATTTGGGTTATGATGATCAATGAAATAAATACTGTATGTCTCTCTCTGCCCTCCCTCCAGCCCAACCCACCCTCCCCAAGGTATGGGCCTGGGTTTGCCCCACATCTCTGCTAAAAGCCACTTCTCAGAACACAACAGTGATTTAGGTTTGAGAACTTTAAATGTTCTATCATCATGCTTTTCTGTCCTGATGTCTGAACTGAAATAAGAGACACTGCTGTGAGCTATGATGCCACATCACTACCTGTCATTTTTATGGACGGAATAAGTTCAGTTTTATTATCTAAGCTTTCTCAAAGAGAAAAAGGAAACTTGGGCCAAAAATAAATGACCATGTTAACAAGGCTCTTGGTTAAGGCAGTGGACAGTGTGTGACGGGATGTCATTCAATGGTTCATCTTAGATGATAGTCCACAATTTTAAGAAAGTTAGGCAGAAACTCACTTTGCCTTGCAATAATAGCTAATGCAAACAAATTCTAACCTCATTTTGCCAGGATCTAAGAACACTTCCCTGGCCAGCTATGCAATTACCTTTCTGCTGGCTCTTGTGGTTTGCCTTAGTTCCCCGAATTTTTTTATTTTTTATGTGAGGTGACCTTTGAGTCAGAGGGACGCTTATAATTTGGTGACTTTTGTAAACGTGTTTCTTTTCAATACACCCCCCACTTGTCCTTTCTAAATGTAATTTTGTAAATCATGAAAATAAAAACTGTGATTTTTCTGTAATGCTGGGCTCAACAACTGTTTTCTTTTAAAATAGAGAAGTTTAAAGAACTGGGCATTTTGCTGAAATTCGCAAGGGCTTATTTGTTCTTTTAAAGCTGCATTGGAAGCAAACATTTGTTTTTATAGTTTCACGATTAGAAACTATAAAACTAATGGAATAGTTTGATTTCATTTGCGTTGATGTTATAAAGCTACCTACGATTTCAGTTCACATTTTATAACTCAAGCTTTCAGGCTAATTGTTGAAAGAAAAGCTGAAGTTTGCCAAATGCTCTATAACTTGGCTCCTCCATGCCTACCCCTCTCCCTCCAACCTCCCCCTCAAAAAATAAAAAAAAAAATCTCTTTTGTCTTGTCTGGGTAATTCGGTGGAAAACCACGTGACAGGGTTCATGAATTTGCCCAATGTTTTGTCAACTCCAAGGTTCACAAAAGGGCAGCAACTTTAGGGGGTTTTTGCACAAATTTCACAGGAAGAATTGTGATAGGAAGACCTAATAGAGTCTGTTCACCGTAAGCATAAGGATAAATACAACAAAGAGTCATGTTTTAGTGGTTAAACCATTTAGTCTTTCCATCAGCATGATGAGATGGTAGTGTCATGTGCACTTCACAGAACAAGAAACAGGTTGAATAACCTGTCCAGAGTCTCACAGAGAGTGGGGGAGCCGAAATTCAAACTCTGATCATGTAGGTCCTCAAGTACATTTGCTGTTCCATAAGAGTTAGCATTTAATCTTCATAATAATCCCCAGGAAATACTGAAGTTTTGTAATTCCTTGTGTTCACTTGGCTAAACTGAGACAAAGAATTGTGAGGCAGAACTGAGCAAGCCCATGCACTTGTAGGTCATGAAGTGGTCCCAACCCTGGGCCCTCCTGACTACAAACCCAAGGTTCTCAGGGAGGTTTTGTGAAGGAAGACTTTCATGAAGTAAAGACTTAGTTGAACTATCTCTTTATGATGCAAGTGAAGGCTGAACTGTCCCAGTTGCAGCAGGGTAGACAGAGCGCTTGGATATCCCTTCGTACCTGCAGCTGTTTCCAATTCACTCCCAGAGACCTGAGAATGCCTACATCAAACACAGCTTTATCCCATGGTATCTTTGAAAGAGTTACAGAGCAGTTCTGTTCTCCCCAGGAGTCATTGAATGGTACCAGGGGAAATTAGCGCTGGAGAGGAAAGAAATTACTGGAAATAGGAATAAAGAACAAAGCAAACTTTCTTTACTTTGATAAAACAAAGATTTGATGTTGGCTCTGCCACATGTAAGCTAAGTAGCTTTTCAGTTCTGTTGCTCATCTATAAAATTACAATAAGAATTGATGCATTTCATTGAGTCCTTCTCATGGGCCACGTGTCAAGCATTTATCACTTAATCTTTACAGCAGACCTATAGGTATTAGGTATAGGTATTAGGATTCCAATTTCCAGATGAGAAATGGAGGCTTGAGAGAGTAACTTTCCCAAAGATGCTAGACGAGAAAATTGCAGTTGGACCTCAGAACTACATCAGTTTGATTATAATATCCTTGCTCATATAATTGGGGAAATTATATGAGATAAAGTTCCTAATATGTGCTATAGTAGGTAAGCAATAAATGGCATATGTTATTTTGGGGAAACAGCATGCTATTTAAGTGTGCATACTTTGAAATAAGATAGTCAGGCTTCAAATACCTGCTTCACTTTTCATCTATGTGATTTGGATAGTGTTTTAACCTAAGCTTCAAATGCCTCATTTATAAAACTGGAATAATTTTGAAACTACACAGCTTAGCACAGGCCCTTGCCCATGATATACCTCAAATAAATGTTGGCTGTGATTATTAGGAACTATATACTAAGGAACCAGGGACCAAAGAAGTGGATTTTATAAGGAGTTTGCGTCAGTCTCATTTTGTTCCACCAAAACTTTTATAAAATGGGTGCTATGATTATTTCCATTTTATAAATAATACTTTAAAAGCTTTTAAAATTTTTCTTAAGGGTTTATAGCCAGTAAGCGATGAAGCTAAAAAGTAAGCAGCAAGGTGGAATTCAGAACCTTCCAGAACATTCTGCATTGATTCTGACAAACGAGTTCAAATAAATGGTCTTCCCCAGTCTTGATGGAGCCGAAGAGTTAGGGACTTTGCAGATCAGGAAATGCTCTTCTTTTCCCTGTTTAAATTCAGAACCAAGTGAGAGGTGCTGGTAGGAATCAGGTAGATGGAGATTAAAATACCACCTTTTTGTGATAAAGCTATTGAAGAAGATGGCGTACGTCCAATGCCCAGCAAAATGATTAAATCTCTCAAGAGACTGGCCCACTGGTGATCCTAATACCTCAGCCCTAACTAGACTGCCACCATGAGAGACCTAAGATGTGCCGCATGGAGGATTTGCACTGAGAGGGTCTGCAGGCAGACAGAGCTCCACAAGAGGGAGAACGGGGTGAGTCACCATATCCCAGCCCTTCTCCCCATCACTAGTTGGATAAGTGACGACTCCGCTCCTCAGCGAACTGAGTGAAGGTGGAGCAAGACCAAGGGTGTCACTCCAGTGGAGCCCTTCCAAACAGAAACGTCCCAAGTAGGAGGAGGAACCCCATTTAACATCCCTGGATTTGGGATGCTGGTTTGGGAAGCTGGTTTTCTCAGCTTCACTGGGGTCAACCAGTAAGATTTTGAGTTATCCAGACTGCATCTGTCAAGGCAGGACTGCCCCCAGCTTCAGTGGCCACTCCACCAGAGGCCACTATTACTTTTTTTGTGTTTCAGCTAGGCAGCATTTATTTGTCCCCAGAAAGCTCCAAACAGTTCAGAAATAACTATTAAGTTAATACAAAGATGACTGTACCCAAAGTCTGTATTCTGTTTCCCTTCCCAAATTATGTACAGTCACATGGTCCAACATAGCCCTTCAGAGGTTCTGTAGCAGGAATGAATGGCAGCACATCTACTGAAATAATAAAATGCTAATACTATAAACAGTTCTGTATTTGAACATATTAATGGAACATCATAAGTCTCATCTCATTATGAATTACACAGGGAGAAATTAAAATTTAAAAATTAATGTCCCAAAGAATTAAAGTACAAAGTAGTTAACTCAAAACAAATGTCTGCAAAATAACTGATGAAAGAAATTGAGATAATATTTTAACAATTTAATTTCAAAATTGATCTTCCTCAATATTTTATTCTGCCCAGTCTTATTCTGAGATGTTCTTGATGCCTTGGACAAGCGTGGCTATCCTTGAGCAGCATTATTCTGTTATGAACTATTATGTGTTTTTTTTTTTATTGTTGAGGATTCATTGAGGGTACACAGAACCAGGTTATACTGATTGCATTTGTTAGGTAAAGTCCCCTTTAATTGTGTCCTCCCTCCAAGAGGTGTGTCACAGAGATAATAAAATACAACTTGGCGTGGTGGCCTCATACCCATGAAATTTAAAAAACAAGCCAGCCCCAGGTCCTAAAGAAGTTAGTGTGGGCACCCTTATACTTCCCAAATCTACATTTCATGTTGCTAAGAACCACAGAACCACATTTAAGCAGTTAGCAAGTTAAAAATGTTGACAGTGTAAGTCCCAGTTTTCATCTTGGGAGGCCAGTTGGCCTGTGCCTAGGTTCCACTGTCACCTGTGAACCTAGGTTTGTTGAAAAGAACTCTGTCATCAAGAGATTCATTTGGGCACTGTTTACCAGGGGACATTTTTCACTAGTACACTGTCTCCCGTCACAGAACATGGCATTGAGATACTCCTAGATGAGAATGTTTATTGCAGCCCTATTCATAATTGCTGAGTCATGGAAAAAAACCAAGTGCCCATTGATCCACGAATGGATTAATAAATTGTATGTGTACAGCATGGAATATTATGCAGCCTTAAAGAAAGATGGAGACTTTACCTCTTTCATGTTCACATGGGTGGAGCTGGAACATATTCTTCTTAGTAAAGTATCTGAAGAATGGAAGAAAAAGTATCCGATGTACTCAGCCCTACTATGAAACTAATTTATGGCTTTCACATGAAAGCTTTATATATTCTGTTTTCTAAGGTTATTACACTCTTTTTTCACTTTTGGATATATTTTCTCCTGTTTTTTCTTGGTAGCAATTTCAAATGTATTTTCCACATCAGTTTTGCCTTCTTTTGATTTGGAGCCATTTTAGGATTTATTTATTATTTCCAGGGTTTTATGTTTTCTGACTCATTGATCTCTTCTCATAATTTTATTAGTTTTTTCCTACTTTTTTCTAAATTCTTGAGGCAGATTCTTAATTAGCATTTTTGGGTTTTTTGCATATTATGTAGTCAAGGCTATTTGTTTTTCTCTAAGCATATTACTCAAGCTGTTCTCCTTAAGAATGAAGCATATTTAGGAAAATGAGTATTAAATCACAATTTAGGACACATAGGTTTTGGTCATGTTTTTCATTCTGGGTTGTAGTATCACTGAAGCATCTCCCTTATTCTTCCATTTTGGTTTTCAATTTCCCCAACTAGAAAATGAGGAAATATTTGCATCCCAATTTTGTGAAATACACCTTCACATCTAGCTACCATCTCCAAGAATTTGAATTGGGTATATGGTGTGCACTCTTTATAGTCTTAAGCTATTTTTTCATAACAATATACTAATGAGTCTAAGAACGTTACTCCCATTGCAGTCAGAAAGGCATATTTCACTTCATAGTTTGGCTATAGTTAAGAACCTGAACCCCAATCAAATTCAGGGTCTATGTAGACACGATTTATTAACTGAACACATTTTGTCAGAATCAATCAGCTGTTGAAAATTATTGTGAAAGGTTCGTGAAAAAGTATTTTCTGAAATCCTTTGACACTCATGAAATAAACATGGATGATCATTAGCAATGAAAAATTAGGAAGAGTGCACCTCTTAATGAACAGGTTAAGATGAAATTTCAACACATTGTGTCAGAATAAAACTGTAGAAAATAGATTTTCTAAGGTGTGGAAGTTACAGAGAAATAATAAGAACATTATTAAACATTGACAGGTCTATAAAGCAGCTTTCCTTAAAAATAAAACAAACAAAACAACAACAAAAAGAAAAACATTAACATAGAGATAATTAAAAAAATGAAAAAGAAAAACCTGTAAGGTAATGCCAGATTGTCACTGATCGAATCTTTAACTCCTCTATGTTACATAAAATTCACATGTAAAATTATTGCTATTTTAAATTCTAAATAGCAACTGAAAATTAATGTGCTTTGTGGAAGAGTTAGTGTCATGACAGCAAAATGAAATATCTTAAGTTTTGAGTCTCCCTGTGTATATATTTAAACATTAACGTGGATGATATATTTTACTTTTAGATGCGAATATAAAAAAAAAAGCTAAGAAGGAAATTAGGAAAGAAACAGAACAAAATGCTTTTCATTTACATTTATTTACCTAAAGACATTTTAGATTTTCCATTTTGTAAAATGGCATATAACTATGGTGATTATTGCCTGCTCTGTAAAACTCCTCTACGTGGTCTAAACAAATGCCTTCTGAGGAGCTTTTCCCCTGCATCTCACACATTTCTAACTATAGGAATATAATAGTATAGCCTTAAAAAAGCATTGATTTTGAGATTCATATAAGGAGACCAGGATAACTAACAATGCTAAAAAGTAGGGATAAACATTTTCTTTGCTATCCTCCCAAGAAAAGGGAAATAAAAGTTATATTACAGCTGTATTCTATTTAAAGATTATGCACCATAATTTTCATTTCCTTTATAATATTTTTAAAATATACAATATTAAGTGGTTCACCTAATTGGAAACCTTATGTGAAAATATTGGGCTTGTTGTTTAGAAGCATAAAGACATTACTGTCAGGGATTTTGTGTGTTCTTCCATGAATCAGTATAGGAAGCATGCAAGCTAAAAAAAGTTCTGAAACTTCTAAATTCTAGACAAACAGTTCCCGTTATATTCCCTTAAGACAGAATTTCTTCTCAAAGTGCCGTATGGATCCTAAAAATTAAATAATACAAATATTCTAGACATGGTATAGAAGGCAATGCATGTCAGTTAATTTTGGCTAGACTCCACTTAAATTTTAGAATGTTTCACTTATGACCTATATATGATTAGATAATTGATAATTTTGGGCCTATTCTATTCCTTTCTAACATTAGAATGATGATATCTACTTACTATTATTGTCTCAAAGACCAAATGAGGTAGTTTATTTAATAGCACTCAATACATGTAAGCATTTATAAAATTAATTTCCCTTCCTCTTGTGGTGACCAACTTTTTATAATCAACCACTATTTTAAAAATGGAAATTAATGTAAAGGATAAAATCATGAGCATGCACATTCAAATATGGGAAAATATTCTCCAAAATGAATGGAAGCAAAGTGGGCTATTAACATAGAAATTGGAGTCAAGCAAGAAAACTTTCCAAATCCCAACATGGCCAACACCAGATCAAATACAAAACCAGATTCCTGGACAAAGCGGGTGTCTGGTTTGTGTGTTTCCTGTCATTCAGTGGATTTCTAAACGTGTTGTATATATCATTTCAGAGGCAAAGGCCCATTGAAAAATACATCTGATGTCATTAACGCTGCCAAGAAAATTGCTGAAGCAGGTTCTCGAATGGACAAATTAGCCCGAGCTGTGGCTGATCAGGTAACATAAGAGGAAGAGTGGGCACGAGCTGGGTATAATTATTAATTAGCACTTGGGATCGGTAATGAGTTTTATGCACCCTATGAAATGCCTCTGAAAAATGAATTGCGGACAATCACTAATATTGTACAAATTGGCCTTTGATTTTGCTGAGACAGAGCTAATGGCAAAGGTAGATTCAGCTCAAGAGATGACCAAAATTCTTAGAGAAATAAGAGCACCTACTTCTTAAAAGGTATTAGCCCCCACAAAACTATGGATTGCCCCAGCCATCACCATTCAGACTATCAATTATATTGCCTAATGGCAGAAAAGAAAGCATACTTTTTTTTTTTTTTTTTTTATTGTTGGGCTCTTGGTTTAAAAATCATCTTTTCTGAGAGTCCTATCTAAAGCCTGTTTCTGTTTACGCCTTGGTGCTTACCATATTTTAAAAAACATTATTTATTGTTTTACTTTTGCTCCCACCCCATCCCCAGTGCTCTGGGAAATTTTAGGTTTCATATTTTGTTAACTGACGGAATGAGTTAATAAAGGCAGAAAAAGGGCAATGTACCCCAGTGGGCAGGGAACTGGATTAGCAGAGGTTTGGGGGGGGGGGGTGGTGAGGGATCAAATTGAATCATCTATGTAAGAAGTGGGGGGAAGGATTCAACCAGTACTAGACCACGGACTGAGAGTAGGGAGTCGGAACACATGGAGATGGAATGGCGGAGATGGAGGTTCGGGAGATCTCAGAGAACAGGATGCTTTTAATTTTAAATATGGAGTAAAAAAGTAGAGCTTTAATATGGATCCCACTCTAATGCTTTTTAAAATTCCTAGGAATTTATGCTCTAACATAAATGAGATTAATCCACATGATCAGGAACCTTCAGATTTCAACTTTATTTTCCCGAGTCTCCAAGGCATCAGAAGGAAATGAAATTCTTGAACCTATCTCTTGTGTGTTTAAGACCCAAATAGGATACACATAAAAAAGTTTTCAACATCACCCTGAATGTTTGATTTCCACATTTTTCATTTTATTGGCTTTAATTAGAACTTTAATATCTTGTTCTGAGTTTCTTATTGCACTCTTTCTTTGTAAGAGTGCTTTAGGTAATAGACTTTTCCAAAAAACTGATGAATATCCCTTTATGGAATATAACTTAAGATATAAGGAAAGTTTGTGTAATAAAAATATTAGATATACTATTATATCTATGGAAACACTATTATAAACATGAGAATGCTTTATAGACTACAATACAATTATGTTCTCTGGAGATACTGAAAGAGACAAGATTTCTTCCTCCTTGCGTTGGCCTTACCTCCTCTGTTTTTGATACTTTGTTACAAACTCCCCTCCCCTTTAGGGTTGTTCCTCTAAATGCTTGTTACCTTCAACATCCCAGGTTCTATTTGTCATTATGTTTTGGCTTCTTAGGTTCAATAGTTTTGGTTATGATTCTTATTTTTGATTTTACATTTTAGGGCCTTTATTTCTAGTAATTATGACCATGAAGCATGACCCCAAACAGTTTCTATGTGTGAAACATACAAATACACCCAAATCCTAGGATTTGAGATTTGAGATTCAGTAACAGTGTATTTAAACATTGTTCAGTGCCATGAACAGATGAAGTTTAAACCTACCCTTTGTTGCACTCTTACTGTCATTTGCCATAAAATAACTTGGCAATTTTTGCTAATGTTTTCTCTGGAATAGGATATTTCTTTATCTAATGCAGCACCTATTTTCATAGTATAGGAGTGATTATTATTATTTATTTTTCTCCATCGTGCATTTTTATGTGTCTTTTAACTGCTTCAGTTTAAGTAATAGAATGTGCATTACAAAGAAGTGGATTGGTTACATTTATTTTGCCTGAAAATAGTTTTATGAGGATTAGAGATATGCATGCAATATAAACTTTTTACGGACTGTTGCATTTTTAATTACTGCTCCATTGAGATAGAACTCTCACTTTAATTTGCTGCAAGGTATTTGTATGGAAAGCCTTGTCAGCCCTCTGGGGAGATATCATTTTAAAGTTAATTCCTTTCACTATATCGGTCTCTGGGGTGAGATAAATATTATAGTATTAAGTACTTGTGGAAAGCTAAAAACAGTCGCTGTGGAATTTTTTCTTGATAAGTGTTGTTAGTGGGGAAAAAATATAACAATGGTAAAGCGTTATGTATTAAAAAATTCCCCTTTATTGTTTGTTCAATAAATGGTTATGTAAAACCACTGGCTTCATAGTCTTGATAAAAGAAATTCCCTTTGTTGAGCTTGAAGGAAACTTAGCTCAGAGTCTTTCTTCCATTCTTTGATGCTAAATAACATACTTCACTTTAAACTGTAGGGACCCATATCTTATACTATTCCAACAAAGATCTGGGTTTTATATGTCCTTTACAAGTGCCAAATTGAGCCAGAACAATTAAATGTCCTGGAAACAGCTCAAGCTGAACCTTTGATAGCAATAGAAGTACTCAGATATTGCAATTAGTGCATAGTCCTGGGCATTGAAGCCCCAGAGATGTTTTAGGGAGTCACATAATTGTCTATGGAAGCGTTTAGCTAAACTCTGTGGTACTTAAGAGATATCTAGCCCCTTAAATCACAATAAGAATTCAAACTTCTTAGCCAGGTTTGCCTCTGGTTCATCGATCAAAGGGCTCTGTTGTTACTCTTATGAATTTATTTCAACTGGTTTCAAATTCATTCAATAAAATCAATTTTTCTTATAGTAATCATAAACCATTTTAGAGTATCTCACTTAAAAGAAGTTTATTATGTTGCTACAATTTTGATTAATATGAAAATCAAAGTATGAGAGACTCTTTAGCGAATGATGCTTTTCTTAAAAATAAACACTTAAGGAACTCAGGAAACGAATTGATTTCTTTTTCCTGAACTAATTGGATTGGAGCTCTCACCTATGCTATCAAAAAGAGTTTGTCACACAGAATTATTTATTTCTAGCTTCCTTTGTTTTTTTGATCCTTTGTTACAAACTCCCCTCCCCTTTAGGGTTGTTCCTCTAAATGCTTGTTACATGTAGTAAAATTTGAAGAAAACTAGGAAGAAAATTGTGAAATATTTAGTTTTATTTAGAGTTTAGAAGACAACTGGTAAAAATATAAACATGTACAGAAGTCCCAGTGAGACTTTCTGAAAGATCTTCAGTATTCTCTTCATAAAATTTTATCGAGACTAGAGCTAACTACTCCAAACTACTGGCTCTGGCCTTTCTAAAATGCTCCATGAAGAAGTTATATTAAGTGAATGTAATTAAGCCATGTGACACTGAAACCTTTTCTTCCCACAACTTTTATATAGCAAGTGTTAGGAAGTGTTAGTACTTACTAATTGAGATTGTTCTTTTAATGTTTTACAGTGTCCTGATTCAGCATGTAAGCAGGATTTATTAGCCTACCTTCAGCGAATTGCCTTGTATTGCCATCAGCTTAACATCTGCAGCAAGGTGAAGGCAGAAGTACAGAATCTGGGAGGAGAGCTCATTGTGTCAGGGGTAAGCTGAGACTTGGGCTTCACCGTGTAAAATACCCACTGTTGTACTTCCAAGGCAAGCATTCTTGGCAACAGTACTGCTAAAAACACCAAACTACAGTGATTCATAGGGAGGTGTTTTTTTTTGTTTTTTTTTTTTTAAGTAAATGTTATCACCATTATTCCAGACCTTACAATAGCTCACAAAGAGCAATTTGATTTTCCAATTACCCTGTGTTTATACTAGCCTTGTAAAATCTCCATTCTTCACAAGAAAACTAATTTCATAGTCTGGAAACTCATTGCCAAGCTGTGACTATTATAATTATCTGGGGCTTTTGTATATTTACTCATTGTGAGTCTACTTCCCTTTGTTAGTCCTAGTAATTTTCATTCTCTGTTCAGGAGCCAACCTCTCTATGTGTGGATGTGTTCACATGTTAGAGATGTTGAAAATGATAGAAATATATTCATCAGGTTCCAATGCATACTAGGTTATCAGTAACCCTTGAAAGCTAGATGTTTGAATTTAATACAGGTTGACGTGCTGTTGCCAGAAACTAACATAGTTGTCAAACACTAACAATGATATATTCTTTGCTTGAACACTCAGTGTTTCTTTTCTCATGAAAATATAATTCTTTAGTTCATTTTCATCAAATGCATAGAAATACATTCAATGATTATTTAGAAGAATCATAATTTCTTGGCAAGATTTCCAAATATGTGTTGAGGTTCTTCACCTTGGCTGCTTCTCCTCCCTCAGCCCCTTTCTCTCAACACTGGGTGCCATTTGTTGTAAATTATTTGCAAGTTCAGAAGCGTGGTTCTGCCACCTTAGTTCTTTTCCCAGTCATCCATGATGCTGCCACTTTAAGTATAGAATTACCAGGCATATAATATTTCCAATGTAGTGAATGCCTTGTGAAAATCAGACTGGTTATGAAGCATAATTTTTCCTGGAGCTATTTTTGGAAATTTAGACAGTTTGATCATTTGGTAAAAATGTGTGGAAAAGTCATTCTTGAACCCAAATGTTTTAGTTTTTATATTGATTGACTTGCAGAACACGTAGCTGGGAAAAGAGCTGGTTTGGCTTGCATGGAGACACCATCTGGAGAACCTGTTCCATGCAGTCCCACCTAGAGCCCAATAAATTGGCTATTTTGTGCCTCTTCCCAAAGCACAGTCACTTCTTTGCATTCCCAAAATGATCCTGCTTCAACATTCTTCAGCAACCAAGAGCAATCTGTCTTGCAGTGTGTCCTTTCTGCCAAGCTGGTAATTACCAAGATTCTCTCGCCAAGAAGTGATCAAATCATTGCATTTCCCTCGCTTCCTTTCTTATCTTCAGCTTGATGGTATAGTTTTCCATACCACTCAGCTCTCATGTCCATCTGTATATAGCCCCTGTGACACTAAGTGCTTTTTGTTCGGCTTGCCTTGTGTGCTTTCGTTTGTTACTTTCTAAATCTTATTATTTACATGGATGCGCAAAGCATCTTTGTGGCTCTCAGACTCCACAACCTCATCTGGGAAGTTTTCCCTGGCAGAGCCACTCTCCATCATCTTCTCGGTACCCATCATTCATCACTGCCTCCAGAGCTTCATCCTCATTGTCTTTTCCTCATTTAGATGTAGTCCAAACCATCACTGGCTTTTCTCACTTGCACTGTTGGCTTTTGCAGAGGTGTTTGAGATTGGGAACGCCATCAAGAAGCCTACTTCCTTCTTTGAGTCTTATTGGCAAAGTTCCTAAATCCTTGCATGGGAGAAGGCTTCTTTTAGAGGAATGATGTACAACATTATAATAATTCTGAGGCAAATGCATTATAGAAGTTTGCTATACATTGCTCAGTCATGGGTCTGCTCTTGGCTTTCCTCATGATTTTTTCCAAGCTTGATTGCTGTTTGGTGCCATACCTACACCTGTATCTGCTGTCTTTGCCACTTCTGCCTCCATCTTACTCTTCATCATCCTTCACTGATGGCTAATGGAGGAAAAAAAGGGATATGCTTACTGTGCAAAATAGCCACAAATGATTGCCTTCCAAGTTCTAAAAAAGTCAAGATTGTGAGACCCCATACACAAAAGCTTTCAATGATTTTGCCAAGAAAGTTGCACCCATTTATTTTGTTGTCCGGCATGACAAAGTTGCTATCGTTTTCAGGAGAAGCCATTGTAGTTTAAAAGTGCGATCAGAAAAGAAATACTTGAATCTTTTTCCTTTTTTACCTGTGTGTTTATATATATGGGATCCAAAACTCTGGCTTCTCTGAAATATATGAAAGCCCCTAGGAAAGTTATATTTGCTAGAAATCAAAATATCCTCCAAAACAGAAGATGTGGATAGATTATCCCTTTTGCCTAGAAAAGTGATTTTGATTTCAAAACCAGAGAGCCGTATTTCTTAAGTCTTTTGCTGGCATGATGACCTTATGTTAAACAAAATGCACAATTATGTACCATGTCAGCCTGTTTATGTTTTATGTGATTCTATGTGTACGAACTGAAAAAGGCCTTTTGTGTCTGCTTTTGGCTTGAGAGGTGGGAAAGGGAAAACTCGACACGTCGTTAAGCAAAGTGGGTTCAAGAGCTCTCCATGACTCATGATGGGGAAATAGAGAAATACAGCAGTCCAAAATATGAATCAGTGTTTGCTCTTTCTCACAACCGCTGTCTAAGAAGCACTGTAGTTTTCTGACTGAGTAATCCATTTGGTTAAGTCATTGGCTTAAATGTCTCTCAACAGCCTGAAGGTACCATTCTCACTACATCTTAGAGTAGAAGATGCCTTTGTGAGTCAATTCAGTTCAATCTGGCTACTAGGGGAGTAATGGGAAAGAAAAAATCATTAAGTAATGGGATGATAGAAATAAATGTTAAAGTGAAAATGAAGGAAACTGAGTTTCAGAAGATTAAACAGCCAGTTAATCTGTAAACTGCCTTTGTTTGCTTAGTTAATATTTACTTATCTAAACTCTTAGGCCAGTTCATATGCTTTTTGAGAAAAGGAATATTGAAGGAAGAAAAGAAAAAGAAGGGGGAGGGTAGAAGAAAAGGAATGAAGGAAGATGAGGAAGTTAACTATAGCATATCATAGATGAGTTTAGTGCAGGTAATGCTCATTCAATGTGATAGGATTATGAGAAAAAAGCTGAGCCCAGTTATTTCTCTTAAAGCATTTAAATACTACTTTGAATACAAATAAGTTCCAATGCTGTCATATGGAAATTATCTGTATATTTAATTACTATGGTTTTGACTAATTTTTATTCACTAGGTTTCAAAGGATTTAATGGACCCTTTTAAAGTTAAAATGGAGATGTACACATGGATCTAGAAAAATAATTATTTCATGAACTTCAATATTTTTAGCTACCCAAAGATTTATACTTTGTGTATTATTCTGAACAATATTAGAAACACTAATACAGGATTTTATAATTATGCATACTTAACAGCAAGCATTCTCATAAAACTGATAACATCCATCAAAAATTTTATTCAAATGAGTTGTACCTGACACTGGGCATATAATCAAAAATGCACATATACACAACACATACTTGATTTGACATTTGCTCTCTTACCCCCTCAATAAGAAATAGTCAAAAACTAAAGTGAATAAATAACTCTGCACTATCTGATCCAATATTATTTAGAAAAAGAAAATGTAGGGATGTGGGGGCTAGATATGGTTTATTGAGATGAGAGTTATATTTTATTGGAACAGTTCTATGTTCCTTTTATTAACAAAGTCTTCCAGTACTTTACAACAGGATAAAACAATCATTGAAACAGCATTATATCTAATTGTGCAATCCTGTATATTAAAAACCCTTTTCAGGTTTTGTTTTATTTTGTGGTTTTTTAGATCTTTTGATTCTGTCTAAAGTCCATTTTTGATTATCCACACTGATCAAAGTGTACCAGTAATAGGAAAAAATCTAAATTGCTAGCTATTTCAGTTTAGCTTTGGAATGCACTGCTGTGCTTCATTCAAATTAAATTGTTTGTGTTCAAGGAATTCACAACAGTTGAAAACAATTTTATCCAAACTGTCTAGGCTTAAAAAGACTTTCCTTAATTTAGGAAAAGTTGGAGTGTCAAGATACGGATGTAGTAAGATAAAACAAACATCAAATAAGATCAATGTGGATGTTGGGATAGTGGAGATACTTTATGATTATAAGAAAATTAAAATGGGTATTTATCATTTATATTATAGAATGGTAGTACTTTTCACATCCTTTGTTAGTAAGATGACTGGTTGCACATTTCAATCTTCCCCCCAAAAGCCTACATCAGTAATATATGTTATGATAGTAAGACTGTAACTACATAAATTCAGATTCCTGAGTTAAGGTTTCCTTAGTTACATTTATATCAGTATAAATGGTCATTGATTTTTGCAAAACCCAAATTATACAAACTCTCAGTGGAAAATAACCCTTAAATAGTTTTATCAGTAAAAATTCTTTCTCCTGGGGATATAAAAATGAGATTTAACCAATTCAAGACTTTTATTTTTAGAAGAAATAGAAAATCAATAGAAATTTTGATAGGACAAATACAAATCTTCCTGGGTGCCAGCCATTATAAGAAAGCTTCATGTCTGTTGTATCATGCCCCTGCCATTCCTGAGTTCAAACAGTCCTATCAAAGGAGAACTGTATACTGCTTCACCCTACGTGGCAGCCCTTTAGTTACATACTCTGCAATGGTGCAGGAGTCCTCAAACTACATCCCGTGGGCCACATGAAGTTGTGTGATTGTATTTGTTCCTGTTTTGTTTTTTTACTTCAAAATAAGATATGTGCAGTATGCATAGGAATTTGTTCATAGTTTTTTTTTGTTTTTTTTTTTTTTTTAAACTATAGTCTGTCCTCCAACGGTCTGAGGGACAGTGAACTGGCCCCCTGTTTAAAAAGTTTGAGGACCTCTGGTAGAGTACTGTAGAATATAAGTGACCTGCAACAGTGACCTTCTACTTGCCAATGTAATCAGCTTTGTCCATTGAAAAATAATCATTTATTCACTGAGGGAATGAAACCATTTTGTTATCTTACAAATTGTATTGCATTGAATTGTATTGAATTGTTTATGCATGGGGGAAAAAAAAAAAAAAAAACCCATGTTTCAATGCACTCATTTTAAAACAAGAAAAGGGACTCTGTTGAGACCAAACATTGATGTGAATGAAGCAAATAATCTTTCTTTTTTTTTTACCTAAACTATAGACATGAACTGATCTAACCTTGATCTACTCAGTGGATGGACTTGATCGCATCATCTAAACCTGTGGGCCAAAAAAATATTTCTATTTTATTTGTGAAGGCATTGCTGCTTATAAAAGTAGAAGCATTAGCCAAGTGGCTTTAAAAAGATTGTGACTTCCCCAGAGATGTCAAGGCCATTGTACTTGTCATTCAGTCAGTGAACTTTCCTTTCTTCAGGTCTTAGGATTTTTTCAAGTTTTGACAACCTCTAATTAAAAGGAGGAAAGCAAAAAAATGACACCTTAATCTCTTTATCTATTAATGTCTTAGATTTCAGTTAATATTCTGAGAATTATTTGGCAACCAATTAATAGTACTACTTTGTGAAAACTTGGATATTGGACACATGGGGTGTATCTGGGAAAAGGGAGCAAATGCCATGTAACAGCTGAGTTGGCTTTTTGTATCCATGGTTCTATGTGCACGAATTCAACTAAATTTGGATTGAAAATATTTGGAGAAAGAAACAACCAAAATAACAATATGACAATAAAAATACAAACAATGCATAATATGTGTAACTACTGATTAGTATTTATATTCTAATAGGTGTCACATGTATAAAGTAATTTAGAGATGATTTTAAAGCATACTGGAGGAAGGATGTAGGTTATATACAAATACTAGGTTATTTTATGTAAGGGAGCTGAGCATCCATAGATTTGGGTGTTTGCTGGGATCCTAAAACAAAATCCCTGCAGACACCAAGAGATGATCATATCTTAGGATATCTGTGAAACCTAGGCATACTTATTTTAAAGTACTGTTTTATCAAGTTCTCCCTTAAGACTTATCCTAATTTTGAGTATTCATCTGTGATAATCATCTTATTTCATCCTAAGATGTTTTTTATTTTAAATAATGTTTTAATTGTTGCTTAGAGAAGTGTCTTAGAAGTTATCCCTCCCCAATTTTAAACCAGTTGTGGATCTGGAGAGTAAAGCTAGATAGTAAAGTATCTATTCCCTTAAATTGAGCCAAATAATTATGGGAAGCCAAAGTGTTGAGTGAATGTCTTTAGAAACAATAGCTATAAATTCAGCTCCTATAAAGACTTGGATATGTTAACTCTAGTCACAGAATAGATTATTTAGAAATGTTTATTTGAATGTATTGTGAATTTTTTCTTGTGTCCTACTTGGACTTTACCCTAGAATTTTTCAAGTGAAAGTTGCTGAAGAAAAATGTTAAAATGTGAACAAGTTGATATATAAATAAGTAGCAATAAGAGGGTAGGTATTAAAATCATATGTTAAAGATTATCTGGGGATTTTGGATTTTTCATACCTTCCCATTATCTTAGATGATTAAAAAAGACTCCCATAGCAAAACTGGGACGTGATTTCTAAATTTAGTACTGAATTTGATAACATTTTGACAATATTTTACTAAAAAATGTGTTTTCACAAATTGTTCCTAATTTCTAGTTACTAACAATCAGGACTTCAAAGAGTTGATTTAATTTTTGTTCACAAAAGAATGTTTTCTTATTCATGAAACTAAAAATTTTTTTGGACCCCTGCTATGTAAAAGGCACAGTGATAAATGTCGATTGAGTTGCGGAATTGAAAGTCTATCTCTAATATCAAATAATTTATATGAAAAGGATTATTTTCTGTCCATTGTGTTTTTATTAAACTGCGTAGTCCATGTTTCTTTTTTTCCATTTAGTTTCTCAGCTTATTAAAATGTTCCAGGTTCTTAGGTAAAGTGGTATCAGTCGATGGCTATGTCTGTGCATTCCTTGTTTTTTGGTTTACTACATTCGAGAAATAAGAGTCATCTACATTCTGTCTCTACAGATTATTTTGTCAAGTGCTTTTTCTAGCCTAATTTAAATCATTTATAAAATATGGCTTAGATCACAGTCCTTAGAAGAGAAATATGTACTATATTATGGCCTATGTATCTTACAAATAAGAAAGGCTTCTGCATAGTCAGTGCGGAGTTTTCTTAATCCAGATTTCTTTTATTGTTTCAGAACACATTGCCTTACTTGATCTTGACTATTCATTTTCCTTCTGGGCAATAAATATATTCTAAATACTTCATCATAATTCTATTTTCTTGAAGGCAAGTGCTCTTTAGACTTTTAATCTTTTCTATCATCATCAATTCTGTGTCTTATTACTTTTCTTTGAATACCTTCATCTGGGAAGATGCCTTACTGATGATGAAATTGACTGAAACTTTGGCTAGATGTTCTGCAAATCTGTACAACCTACATCTTGACCCCTTTCATCCATTTCCTTTGGTAAATCTATTTTGCCATTGAGAAATATTCTGGGAAGGTCATAATTGACCTTCTAAAAACGATATACTCTTTTCAGTTTACATTTCTGTGTGAGACACCACCTTAAAACAGAATCAAAGCATGATCTCTTTATCTAGGACCTCCCAATTCAAATCCAATGTTATCAAAATTTACAGGAACCCCTCTTCAATAATAACCTTTTGGTCAAGTTGCAAGACAATTGCATGATCATGTCTTTCATGATGTATTACTTTATAAATTCATCTACAGATTTGTTTTTTGTGGAATATATACTGTTCCATCTGACTTTTCATCCTTTGTATAAGAAGTTAAATTATTTTTTAGCCTTAAACAAAAATAAAAATCAGCCCTACATCTCTCTGAGTAGGTCAGAATAATATTGTAACTATTACTATCATAATTGAGTCTCCTGACTATTGAAATCTTATAAACATTTCATATCTTGTCTTGAGCTATTCATCCATTTATGCAGTATTATGGGAAGTATTTAGCAAATCCATAGATGGAGAAGGACTTAGTTTTTGTGAATAAATATCAAGAGGCTAGAGCCCAGGAACAGTTAGAAATTATCTGGTCCTGCCATTGCATCCTTTATCAAAGAAAGATTTTTTTGTTTTAATTAATACTACAACTAAAGGCATCATCGCAATCAGTCATACTAAATTCACCTACAAGATCAGCACAGTTCACTACTTGCATCCTTTTTGATGCAGCCTAGTTTTGCATTGGGTTCCTGAAATCATGCTTCATTTCCAAAGAGACAATGATTAATAAGAAATGTCAACAGATAATCTAAGTTCAGTCTATTCTATTTCAATATTTAATAAGTGTTTAACTCAATTTTTATTCTAATATGAATGTTGGGATAAGCAAAATTTCTTGGCTGGGTACTGAAAATCCTAAGGTGTTTATTGGAAGAATGGATAATCGCATCTTTAATTTTTAATTTTCTAATGAGAGGTAAAATGACCCAAATAAGTTTCTAATAATTATTATTTTTGAAACTGAGAAATAGTAAATGAGTAACATATTTCCTATGATACGAAAAGTAGGAGATGCCCAATTTATAAAACTGAATGACATTTTTCTAAATTATAAAAATCAAGGATAAGCCAACTAGTCAATGATACATATGTGAAAATTGAGCAAAAATAAAACTTTATAGGGTCACGCATTGCAAAATTTCATACAACAAAAGCCTAAATTTGAATTTAGATGGAAATAGAATCAATAACACATCAAGAAAAATATACGCAGAGAACCACTGCTTCCTGTAACAAGTAGAGAAAAAATCATGTAGAAAAATGATCCATCGTACTTTTTATATGCCAAATGATATTTTTTTCTTTTCTATTGTCTTCAGTTCTTTAAAGGCATTCTTCAAATGTCTTTGGCATTTATTTTGAAGTGAAAACTGGAAGTGATGTTGCCAAATTCATAATCATTTTAAACTTAGTAGCTTCTGTTTCGGAATGCTCCAAATTTGCCAATTTTGCTTAATTTTAAATTATGATTATTATAATTTACTTATGAATTTAGCAAGCTAAGAATGACAGGTTTAGAAATGGAACTATATTGGCTTAAACTTTTTTTTAAAGCCCCAAATTAAGGATTTTTTTTTTTTTTTTTGTCTGAATATAGAAACAGGCTTAGGGTTTCAACCCATTTATGGTGCCATGAATTGTAAGATACTATTTTGAATTGTCAGTTTTACTAAAATATTTTATATAGAAAGAGATTATTTGACTTTTCATATATTCAAGTAGGCAAATACAAATCTGGCTTTTGCATGCATAGTTTTAGGACCTGCCTGCTCTTTAATATCACCTATTACTGTTGCTTTGGCATAATACTCAGTAACTTCGAGTATTGTATATTTTTAGATTTTTAACACCTTATTACACTATACATTATCTCATTTCATTGTCTGGTTTTCCATAAGAATTAGACTTAGACACTGAACAAAGCAATAGCTGCAGGAGAATTGCATGAGACTAAAACATTTGGTCATGTTCTCACTAGTTCATATAAACTTGACCTCTAAGAGTGACAGTGAAGGGGATCTTATGATTATAGAAATTATGCCATTTGATTTTTTATAGTTTTGAAGATGAACTTTAAATGTTCACTTTAGGTATATATTTGGTACACACAGAAAAACTTAGTCAAGATTGCCAATAATTTTATTGAAGGATTTTACAAAATGATCCTAAAGGTAGAAATAGGCATTGGTTATTGGCTTATCTTTTATTTATACCTCTCACATAATCCACCCTTTGGTGTAAAAAGGAAGAATAAAAAGAATTGCAGTTGTAGCAACAATGGCTGCATTAGTCTTCCAGTGATCCCGATGAAAAAGGTAAGTATCACTTCAGTACAGTGTCATGTTGTGGCTGGTTGTGCAGTGGTCCAGGGCTTGATGAAGGTCACGCAGCAGGGCAATGGAACTTCCAGGAAAGGCATCTGGGATCCCCACATACTGTTCCAGGCTTTAAGAGCTACAGCCCTTGCTTTCTTTCTTGGTGATCTTCAATGCTTTAAATAGGGGATTCATCCCCTTTGAACCCCACTACAGTGGTCCTCCCACAATGCCTGACAAGGCAGGGTGCTTCTTCATCCTTCTCCCAGATGATACCTTTATCTGTTCAAGAGCCAATGAGGACGATGAGGAATCCAAATGGCTGGGCTACTTAATGTCGAGAAGGCCCACACATCTCTTTCCACACTGAATTCCTTCATATACTTCTTTTTTCCAATTATCCATTCCCTCTTCCTCCACCCTAATCCCCTCCCAAATAGGGTACTTTTTTTTTTGTTTGTTTGTTTTGTTTTGTTTTGTTTTCCTCTTGCTCTCTCTCTCACTCTCTCTTTTCTGTATCTCTCGGAAATCAGACAGGAGTTCAGAGCACTTTCACTACCTTTTATGAGGTAGATTGTGATGTCATAGATGGGGGCAGGGCTAGTCAACTTTCTACCCACCTCCCAACCTGTGCTGAGGGAGCTCCGATCGGGAGTGGAAGCAGTGATTCCTCCATGGTGAGTAATGTCGCTTTCTAATATAATGTCTCTCACTGTAATCATTAATCCTGAAGGCAGGGTGGGGGTTGGATTCCAGAGAAATGAAGATATGTCCACTTAAGCCCTCTTTACTTACTATTTACCAACTTTGGGCAAAAGGCCTATTTGTTTTTTACATAGGCCAGGAATGCCATAGCACAGATACGCTTTCAGTTGTGATCAAAACATGAGAAGTAAAAAAATGGAATTTTCAGTCCTTTATTTATCACTTTCTTCCTATTGGGACTGAAAGTTATTGCATAGATGGAATGTATCCATTCTATAGTCCTTTTGTGAACTTCTCTAAGGAGGGCTAGTCAGGAAGATACATTCTTTGTTTGGAAGATTTCCGGCTCATGGAAAATAGCTTTATTGGTGTTTGCCCAGAGAATCAATAGGCTCTTCTAAAATAGTGGGGTTTAAATGTAAGGAAACATACATGTGGATTATTGCAGGTGGTTTTGGTATAAACAAATGAAAGCTTTCTAATGCACTAATTAAAATGTTCATAAAAAAGTAAGTCACCACTCTGTAAGTTTAAGAGTGCAGCCAGTTCAAGGTATCACGTGGAAATTTTCTACCCTTTTCTGGGTTGCATGTTGTAAAATTGATACTATTTTCTAGGGTGTCCTGGTACTTAGAAACCCACATGAAACAAACAGCTGCACCTTTTCACATCTGTTAATGAGTAATTCTTTTATATGCCTTAGTATTTAGAAAGAAAAGATCAAGTGGAGTGAGAATTTTTCTCTACTACTTTCCTGGTTCTCCCCTGGTTACCTATTAAAACTGTACAGATATTTTGCATAAAAGGCCAAAGGGAGGTGTTAAGACTTTAGCAGTGGTTCTCAACCTGTAGGTCGCGACCCCTTTGGACTGTATTAAAGGTTCACGGCATTAGGAAGGTTGAGAACCACTGCTTTAGAGGATATGGGATGGATGTTTTTAAAAGTATTTGACCATGAGAACATGAGACCCTTTTAACTTTTCACGGAGTGGGATGAAAGCATCCTGATTTGGATCATCAGTATTATACAATATGTAACGAAGGTATCACTCATTATTTCAAAGTATGCACCCTTGGTTAACTAGCCATGGTTGAACATTTGTGTTGGAGAATTGGTGTCAGCTTAAAATAAGTTTTTTCTTTGTCTAGTACGCATAAATCCCTGCCCCTTCCCAAAGCACTAGAGCTGATACCACCTTCTTCAGTACCCTGGGGATGAGAAAATTGTTTGGAAGTTATTTTCTTTTTTACGTAAGCTTCCTAATCTAAATAAGTGATTGTATGTTAAAGAGTTCAGGCCCAATAAGAATAAAATAGGACCATAACTGGCCAATAGGTAGATTAGGGCACCTGTAGGAAACCTCATATTGCAATATGGCAATGATGCTAAAGTCTTATTATCTTGGATTATCCCTTGGGAGTCTCTGACCTACCTTCCATTAAAAGTGCTAAACCCTGAAACCCAGGTATAAGCAAATTTTGAGTATCAGAAAATCTGATGTCTAATCATAGCTCAAGTTTTTAATGTCTTTTATCAACCCCTCATACAGCCACCAGGTAAGAAATGTTCATATGTTCAAACTCTCGGAACACAATCATCTTTAAACTTCGTGAGTGAAGAACTGGTTGTGTTGTGCGCGTGTGCGAAGCCAGAGAGTCTCTCATGGAATGCATTGTGCATGCACTTGCTTATCTTCATGTGCATGTTTCATTTACAGTGGTGGTCAATGTTTTGAAATCCATTTTGTATGTATTAAAATTATAATTTAAAAATACATACATATGTTGTGCTTTAAAGGAGATAGCAAAATTCAACAGAAGGTTCATTTAATTTGGGGTATGAACACTAGAATACGAGTCCACGCTCTGTCACTCACAATTTATGTAACTCAAAGTAAGTTAGGTAGATCTTTTGTGCCTCAGTTTTCTCATCTGTAAAAAGGTAGTAGATAATCCTAAGGTATATTCTTATGTATCCCTTTTCTAAAAGTCCATGGTTTTATGATATATTTTTGAAGAAATGGTTTATGGGATAATGATCAAGTAGTTTCTGAAATATAGTGTTTAATGTTGGACATACAATTATTCAAATTGAGGGTAAAAAGAAAAAGCCCAAACTAGGTTTTAAAATATACCCTCTATCTGATGTATTTTTGGTTAATGATATATGTGAAGGAGGCATTATTTTAAATGGACATAATGGGCTAAATCCAAACCACTTAGAAAGTTATGTATAAATTAACATCTGAAGAGAGGCAGAACCATAATAGGAGTTATGTATTGATCTGGAAGACTGATTAGTATTTAAATCCCCTACCTTTATGTTATTTTAATTATTTTGGATTTTAAAAGTGTTTATCTAATAGGTAATATAGGGAGCTGGTCTCATGGTGATTCCAACATTAAAAATTACCTCCTCCTATGTAATATTTTAGAAAATCCCATGTGGTTTGGAAAGTAGGTTGATGAGTAGGTGAATTGGTGAGTACAAACTCTGTGCCATGGGGGATGAAGAAGCATAAGGCCTGGCTCGTGAATTTGAGGAGATAGATGTGCAACTTCTTCCTGCCCAGGGGCAACTTAGAAGTGAAGACAGTAAGTGCTCACAGAAGCAAGAAATACCCCTGTGGCCTAGGTGGGCTGAATTGCACTGGGAGGCCCTGTGAGAAGCTGAGACTTTTCGCTGCCTGTCAATAGAGTGGTTTAGACTTGTGCTGTTTACACAGGAGGACTGGAAACCGGTTCAGATCTTCTAGACCACAGAATTGCAAACAGAGCAGAAGATATCTTGGTTCAGACACCACATATATCAAAATCAAAAGTCATTACTTAGAGTTCAGCCTCATACTTTTTTCCTGAGCTCCTTTCCCCTTACTCATATGATGACTTTACAACATGAGATACACCTATCTGGAAGAGCTGAGGAGGCTGCAAGTGACTGAGTTGCAGTTATTATGTATTCAGATACCCACAGGGAGTCATTTCCTCAGTTACACAGAAGTCCCCATGATCATTCACAGCCACAACTGAAGAGAAATATGTAAAGGAAGGGAATGAGGAAAAAAGGAAGAAGATTCTAGCTCTGAGACGTTCTGGTATTCACATGAAAGTGTAAAGGGATTATCGTTTTGGTGCTATTACATGGACAGATTTAGAAATGTCAAATGGTGATAAAGATGTCCATAAACTCATGAGAATACATGAGACCAGGATTATTTCATGAAGCACATGGAAGTTTCTCTGAGAAAGAATAATGTCAGACTCTCCACCCTCAAATAGCCAGTGCTGATAAGTTTTAAACATTAGGTAAAAGTATGTATTATTATACAATGCTCTTTCCTTTGTACTCCTGGAAAGAAGTTATTGATTTGGGTGTGATTTACCCACATGGATAAAGAAAAGGACTTATGTTTGAGAGTTTCCCTGTTGCTATAGATTCAGATGATTTGTAGTATGTACTTTGCATCATTTAGAGGAAATTCTTGTTGTAATTCTTACCATCCAAGTTCCTTACCTATTATTACATTGGCCTTTGTTAAAAACCAGAATTCTACAAAGAGAATGGCTCTATTAACCTAATGCCTTCTCCAGATTGGAAGGGCGTAAGGGCTTGTTTCAGATCACCCAGTAAAATGTTTTTTAATTTCCAATTGTGACATCAAAATTACCTTCTAGAATTTATAGTATCAGGGAGTCACTTCCAAAGACTAAATTTGTTTGGGACTGATGAAGTGTTGTGATCAAAGGCAGTTTTACAAAGCAAGGAATATTCTCTTAACATTACTTTATCAGAAAAGAAGTTCAAGTATGAGTTAAATAAAATTTGCTAGAGCAAAACTATACATTGTTAAAGGAAGTTAGAGATACTTAGAACTATGTTCTTCTTAGGAAAACAACTTCAAGATTGGCAACTGTTCCCCTCTCATCTCTTCAAGTATTTCTGGTGGCCATTTTAGAAATAAAAGATCAGTTAGAACTGTAATTCAACAATTATTGAATATATAATATGGAATGTTTCTTATTCTGTGAACTATGATGCCTACATAGAAAAAGCATGGGAAACAGGTATATGAACCAGTAACTATGACAGTTTATAATAATCACTCTAAAAGTATACAATTATATTGACATTTTTTGGTAGAGAAGGGGGGAATCAGAGAAAGTTTCATAAAATGGTAATGGCTTTTTGAAGCTTCATGGATAATTGAATAAGTGCTTTCCAAGTAGACAGGAAAGAGAGGAATATCCCAGAAAGAGAAACTAAACACCCATAGTTTGAAATATATAGGTATTCCTGGCTGATTTGAGCTGAAAATGTACGGGAGGGGAGGAAGGATGGAGACCAGTAAAAGATAAAGTTAGAGCGGTAGGTTGGGCCTGGATATCAAAGGCATTTTCCTAACCCATGTTGATTTTTTAATTTCAGAGTAATATGAGGGTACAAACAATTAGCTTATGTTGTTTGCATCTGTTAGGTAAAGCCCAAGTTGTCATTGAGCCCTTCCCCCGGGGGTAGGCTGTACACCCTAACATTGTGCCATTAGGTGAGAATTTATCAATCTCCCCACTCCTCCACCATCTCCTCCACTTAAATTTGTGTTTTTCCCTCCTGTGACCATGTAGTTCTCCATCTACTAGTTTCATATTAGTATTGAGGACATTTTTTATGCTTGCGATGCTTTACTAAGGAGAATGTACCTGTGTTCTGAAAATGATGGGAATCATCTGCATGCCAAAGTTAGCAAATGCTGGGGCAGGAGACTATTAAGATGCAGAATCTTGGGCCACATTGTAGAACTTTTGAATCAGGATGGTAAGGAGAGTAGGTTCATGGAGTCTGTAATTAACTACTTTGCCCCACTCTCCAGCACACAACAGGTGATTCATTTTCACACCTAAAATTTCAGAATCCCTACAAGGCAACAAAATTGACTCATTATATTTCTTGGATGAAGTTTCAGAATAAAATAATTAAAATATTGTAGTATTAAAAAGATTTGGGGGAAAATTGGAGTTAAAAGTAAAATAAAGTTCTTGAGAAAATTTTTTTAAATTTTGGTTAAGCATGAGAAAGAACTTTCTAAGAAGATTGGATATTAAAAGTAATCAGTGATGCTATTGAATCACCTTGATAGTGAGGTATGATATTGAATCACCTTGATAGTGAGGTATGATATTGTAAACATCCAAGAGACTCATCTTTCAGGTTTTTGTCATGCCAGTGCAAGGAGTGAATGAAGATTCAAACTAAGCTTTCTACATCTTCAAGTTGTGCAAGATAAGAGATAGTGGCAACATTGCTGAGCCATATTTGTTTCCAGATAGTATTCTTTGGTAGTACCATTTGGTTATTTTAATTAAGTGAATGTCATTGAAAAAAAGAATAAAAGGTATAGATTAACATTCCCATCATTACATTTTTTGGCATAAACCTCTCATGCCAATGCAGCAAGCTGCCTATATGGTCTGTGCTGAAAAATATTAATTACATAACTATCAATTTGAATAAACAGTCACTTAAAAGTGCTAAATTTCTTCTCTATTTTTTCTTCATGAACAACAGTTGTTCTCCCGCACCTGTCAATTCATATGGAAAGTTAGAGAAGTGATTCAAAGACATAAGAGGGAGACATTAGAAAGGTAGTTTTTATTTTATAAAACATAGGAATGAGCCCTGGTTAGTTCAGAATAACAAGGATTTAGCCCCCTAATTGCTTTGCATACAGTGCACCAATTCCAGATTGCCAGAATCTTATGTATTTTTTAATTTTAGCATATCTTTGGTTGGAAGCCAAGAAATGATGAGAATCCTATTTCAACCGTTCTGTGAAGTTACTTACCCACTTGTCCTTTAGTGGAGTTGAGGATGCTATCTGCCACCTTCTGGAGGCAGTCAACTGGTTGGATGCCATTGTCTGCCATTAATTGAGCAAATTAGTTTGGCATGTTGTTCTAAAGATATATTTTTTTAAATTCTTAGGGATGTTTCTTACCACTGGTGTGTGGCTTTGTCATTGCCCTCCTTATACCAACCAAAGTAAATATAACTTTGTGTGATTCTGAGAAAATGGAGCAGGCAAAATTATATACTTCAAGGCCTAGAATTTTACCTAAATAAATGCCAGGCATAAAATGGTGACAGCCATGTGGTTTTGATGTTAGAGATCTGAAGAATAAATTAGAGAATACCATACTCTTTTAAATAATGTTAAAATTATAAGTAAGCTATTACTATTAAATGTGAATTTGGAAACCAACTCCCTCTGTCATAATCTGGATGGTACTGGGCAACATTCTTAAGGTCCCTGGGTGTTCAATTTTGTTTATAAGTTGTAATAATACCTACCTAAAGGGACAATTACATGTAGTAAATACTAACACTTATTCTTATATCAGCTATTCATTGAAGTCTCCATATGTGCCAGGCACTGCGCTAAGCATTTTAAATGTACCATGAAATTTATTTTCACAATTGCTCTGTGGAGGAAACACTCTTATTATCATAAACATTTTAGGAAAAATGAGGTTCAGAGCATTCAAATAACTTCCCAGAGGTCACAAAATCAGTGGTTTATACATGGTAGTGATCTAGGAAGCTTGCTTTGATATTTTCCCACAGCATGGGGGGTGGGGGGAGGATTCTGTGTCATTCCTTACATGACATTTGATGTAATTAATTAGATGTCCTTCATCCTGTGTGTAAGATAGTTGCAATAAGGAATGTGTGTAAATGCTTTCATATTACCTTAGTTCTTTGTACAAGGAGCACATAATTGGTGCTTAATGCTTTGGCTTCCTTGCCATACTTTCTCCCATTGTAGTGAGCTATCACACCAAAAATTTTCAATAAATGATTCTGAAATCTATCAGTCCTTTATACTTTCTTTCACTTATTTCTACATAAAAGCACCTGATTTTATTTTAAACACTAGACTTGAAAGTATATTGTTCAGCTAAGATTTGGCATCAAAAATCAAGTAATTTTTTTCTAGCTAACTGAATCCCATTGTAATTTTTCATATTTTTCTGGGATAGTAAATAGACTTCTTTTTTGTGTGTTTGAAGAATATAGCATGGAAACATAGAATTTCTTCCAGAAGAACGAAATTAATCAAATTAGTTATTTTGAAAAGGAATTGGAATATGACATGGTTGATTTTAGGTACCGTGCTATACAACGGTTATAATAAATTTTTAAATAATTCAAATATGAAATAATGATTTTTAATTCCACTAAATTTTCTTTTTTTTTTTTTCCAGTGGTAAGTCAGAATTTATTTATAGAAAAGAATATAAAAACACTAAAGCTCCCCGTAGGGAGAGAAAACCCAAGTCGGGAGAGAAAAGTCTCTTTGTCTCTCTCTGTCTCTGTCTTTCTCCCTCTTGGGATATATATAGGTACATGGGTTCTTTCTATATGAGGCCAGGAAATGAATGGATACAGTCTCTTCCACTGGGCCAAGGTGAATTAATGTATTAATGAATGGACACAGTCCTTTCCCCTGGGGCAAGGTGAATGAATGTATTACTGAAAGGACACAGTCCCTTCCCCTGGGGTAAGGTGAATGAATGAATGTATTAATGAATGGACTAATTGAGGGCCTAGGAAAGGGACCAATTGAGGCCTAGGAAACTTACATGAAATTGACCTAGGCATAGGAAATGGGGGTTCCATATTCAGTCATAAGTACAAGGGGAAGGAGACTTCAAGGTGCTGGTTTCTCCCCAGCAGTTGTACGGCCCCTTTGGCTATTGGAGCCTCTGTTGGGGGTGGGAGGCCCCCCTCCTTGCCTACCCACCAGCCTGCTGGTTCCTCTGCTGGCTGCTGCCACACCAAGACGGCCAAGCGGAGGCAGCAGGTCCTCCTGATCTGCTCGGCTGAGCTGGCTGGGGCGCCATCTGTCCTGTATCAATAGGTTGAGATATTATGCCATTTTTTCAGCAGCTGCTGTTCCCTCTTGCGTGCCTATACCACTGAGGGAGGGTGTCTCTGGAGGATGAGAGCACACGTGTACCTGTGAGCTTTCCTTGGTCTTTGGCTGGTGGTAGTTTTACACCTTCTTGTTGTCTGAGGTTTTGCCTTTGGCAAGTTGTTAATATATTAGATTTTTTTTCTTTTTTTGAGACAGAGTCTAACTTTGTCACCCTCGGTAGCGTGCTGTGGTGTCATAGCTCATGGCAACCTTCAACTCTTGGGTCAAGCAGTTCTCTTGCTTTATCCTCCCCAGTAGCTGGAACTACAGGTGTGTGCCACAATGCCCTGGTATTTTTAGAGATGAGGTCTCGCTGCTGCTTAGGCTGGTCTCCAACTCCTAAGCTCAGGCAATCCACTCCTCTGGGATTATAGTGAGCCACCACACCTGGCTTCTAAAATGTTAGATTTTTTGGCTGCTTGTGCGGTGGCTGGCAGCTTGTCTTTTCGTGACCTGTAACAAACATGTAAGCCATTGTTCTCAAGAAAAGTCATGATAGGCTGGGCATGATGGCTAATGCCTGTAATCCTAGCACTCTGGGAGGCCAGGGCGGGCAGATCCTCTGAGCTCAGGAGTTTGAGACCAACTCTGAGCTAGAGAGAGACCCTGTCTCTAAAAATAGCTGGGCTTTCTGGCGACGTGTGTAGTCCTAGCCACTTGAGAGGCCGAGGCAAGAGGATCATTTGGGCCCAGAGTTTCAATGTCTTCTATTAGTACTAATAATTTTGCTATAGCTTTTCACATGTTTTAATTATGTTTAGATTCAACTATATATGGTAAAACATCCAAACAAAATTATTTCTCCATCACATGCCTATATAAGTGACTGTAAAGTCTGTGCAATTTATAATAAGTGGATGAACGTATGACTGACTGATAGAGTTTAGAATTCTTTATTTAAAATTGCACATGGACTTCATGGTCACCCCGTTTATATAACTGTAGTTCAGAGACAGTATAGTGAATTCAGAGTCATCAAGGAGCTAGGCTCCTCTTAACTTTATGGTGTTCTATACTTAATATGTGGCCTTTATTCTCAAGTTCATCTTTTGGTCCAAGATGACTGCTTGTGCTCCATCTTTCCATCTTCTATGTAGGAAGAAAAAGAAGAAGGCAAAATGCTGTGTTTCCTAGCTGTGTCACTTTAAGGAGATTTCCCAGGAATACTTGACCCCCCAACAATTTCTGATTTTAACACTATGAATTACTTGAGATGCGGGAGAGATTTGGAAATGCACTATTTTGCTGCTCTGATTAAAACTGTGATGCAACCAAAAAGGGAGAAGGAATATTACGTGGGAGAAAACAAGACAGGATTCTAATAAAAATTAGTAGACCTTGTTCCTTAAGTTGACCACTTCTGTATGCTGACCAGTTATAGTCCGTTGGGTGGTCAATTTATAGATCTTCTACTATAGTTTAAAAGACTTCTGTGTTTTTGAGAGAATTTAGGTAGCTCACTGCCTATATCCTAGAGTAGAATGAAGCCTTCCTCCTCCAAGAAAAGAGATGCCAAATTTTCCAGGAGGAAGAAGGATTCATTCCCTAGAGCTTTTTCTTGCTGAGTTATCTGGGCAGAAAGAAGTTGACAATGAAGTCTCTGAATGGTGCAGTGGGGATCTGATAAAACTGAGGAAAGCTAGGCTTGGGGTGACAGTTCTTGGTAGTCCTATCCATTAAGTGGAATAAGAATTGAATACTGACTTCTAATAGCTGGCTATAGGATCCAGGTAAGTTTTGTTTGACCTGTCAGAGACCCATTTTTCTCAGCTGTAAAATGAGTGTGATGTTAATTTTTACTGCATTGAGTTATTAGTATTAAATATGTTAATGCACACCACACATTTAACACAGTGTCCAGAATGCAGCTAAATAAGCAAGTAGCTATTTTTTGTTATCTTGTCTTTCCCAAAATACTATATACTCTTTCAGATAATGTAGGTGCCCTCAGGCTATTCAATCATGTCTTCCCCAATCAAGCTGTTGGACTTACAGAACTGAATGACCTAGCTGAGGTCTCTGTCCTTATAGAGACTGCATTCTTTTGTCATTAGGCGTCCTGTAATAATCATTTACAGAGAGGTGATAGTTGAGATTTCGGAAGATAATGACCTGAACTGAGAAGTGAAATAGTGATTCTCACATTTTACTCTGTAGATGAATCACACATGGGTAATTAATTGAAATGGGGTTACCTGGGCTCCATAGTTGTGAAACTTCTGGTCTCAAAGGCGATCAGAAATATGTATTTTATTCTTAAATATTCCTGGCATAGATGATTCATGGATCACGCTTTGAAAACACTAGTTTAGAAAATGGAAGAAAGAGAGCTCTATGTTGAGAGCTTCTGGGAAAACACTTGGTTTGTTCCTTTAGGCTAGGTCAATCAGTGGAATCTGGATAATTATTTATTGTAGGAGGCTTGTTATGAGTTTCCATAGTAGGATGTTGAACACTATCTCTGCCCTCTCCCAAGTCAATACTTATAGCAACCCCTCTTTCCTAGGAGCAATAACTAGAAATGTCTCCAGACATTGCCAGATGTGCCGAGGAGTGGTGGCTGAATTGTCCCAGAAGAGAACCATAGGGCTGGTTGAAATATCTCCTTTCACCTAAAGTAAACAAACATACTAGTTGAAATGGAGCCTTTTATTTCTTCCTTCTGGATAGATGGCAAATACAATAGTTTCAGATTCATCTGCCAAATCATTCCCAGCCTGTGTCAGGAAGTGGAAGTGAACTTTCTTAAAAGGAAGACTCCTGAGAACCCATCATTTTCATCCTCTGGCCATGAGCTGCTTTCAGAGATCTCCATTTACCTCCCTGCCTAGCCACCCCAAATCTTCTTGTCTTAGAACTGTATTTATTTGCATTCCCAGAAGCAGATAAGGGTTTTGGTGAAAATGTTGTTTAAGATAAAGTTTTTAAAAAGAAATTAAAGGAATGATTTCAATTCCTTGCTTTTTACAGACAAGGGTTATTGAGGTTAAAACAGTTCAATTGTTTCCAAAGCATTTAAAAAGACCCTTTTTATATATCATTGCATATTACTTCATTTATATTCCCTATATATCAGGCGTCCTAAAACTTTTTAAACAGGGGGCCAATTCACTGTCCCTCATACTGTTGGAGGGCCAGACTATAGTTTAAAAAAAAAAAAAAAAAAACTACCTATATACTCGAGTATAAGCCGGTTTTTTTCGGCACAAAATTTGTGCCAAAAAACCCGAACTCGGCACAAATTTTGTGCTGAAAAAACTCAGCTAATACTCGAGTATATAGGTATGAACAAATTCCAGTGCACACTACACATATCTTATTTTGAAGTGAAAAAACAAAACAGGAACAAACAAAATCACACCGCCTCGTGGCCCACGGGCCACAGTTTGAGGACCCCTGCTATATCTATCTATCTAAACACATATATATTTAATTTTTCAATGGTAAGAGAGCAAATATGTACTTTTTAACAAGTAATAGCTAATATGATAGCTTATTTTCTTCCTTAAAATAATTTTTAATAATTAAAACATTAGGCTAACAGCCTCCTTGAGATTCAAATTTTGCCCTTTTTTTGAGATATTGTGATGAGTAACTCTGCAATGCTGAAATTAGTGCTGGTTGAGCCCTTGAAACCAAGCAAGCTGTAGGTAGAAACTGAATATGTTTCATAGCTTAGCCTTCATTTTTTAAGAAAGAAAGTTGAAAATCTTTAACAGATGGTAACTACAGATATAACATAAATTGTGCTTTCTTTCAAAGATGTACCTGTAGTATATTTGAAGAATGTGCCTTGGCATTTTTTAATGTATTATTAGGCATGGAAATAATGAGGTGGCCTTTATATTTTATAATAATATGGAGGTGATTTAACTTTGTCAAAGGCTAGATTCACAGGGACTCCATGGTAGGGATTGTGCCTTGAGGAAACTTTCATCTTAATATTAAGCATGATTTTTAGTAGGGACAAAATACTGTATCATATCTCTAACCCTTTAATGTTTATCTTTGTTCCCTGGTTAAAAGTTGTCATCTTCCTGAAAGTTAGAGTGGTCCTTCTTTTCTCCCCTGAAGAAGTTTTCCAATTTCATATATTTGAGGCTTTCTTTCAAAGAAACCATTAATATTTTTTTCTATGATTTTAAGCAATACTGTTATGCATCATTTCTAATCTTTTAAGGATTCAGTTTCTTTTAATCTAAGAGTTTGAAAGTTTCTTATATGGCTCAGCCTTTTTTTTTTTTTTTTTTTGCTAGGGAACAGAGAATATGTTGTCCATCCATAGAGGTTCTTTGTTGGACCAAGGAAATAAAATTTCCAGTTTTAGATTGAAGGGAATACTTTGTTGCTTTTGCTGCCTTTTCCCTAAAGTACATTCACTCCAGGAGAAAGAGACTAGAAGGTTCCAAATTAGGCCAAGCCCTGGCAGGCAATGATATGGGGAAGTATCCTGACTTGTCAGGAAAACCACCTCAAATGCCCTTTATTTTATCTTTTATTTGAAAGTAGTTGGAGCTGAGGTATGTTGCTAAATACGCTGGACATAAGGACAGAGGTCATGCACTTGAACCCCTGGTAATTGTCTACTGGCGAGCAAGGACCTTCTTTTTAAGCCTTAGTCTCCTATCTGTAGAATTTTAGGGATTAAGTGAGGGAAACACATAGAAAAGACTTCGTAGGGATATGCAATATGCATTAAACCTGGAAAATATCTAAAGTACATTAACCAAGCAATAGAGAGAAGTACTGATCAACGTGTACTGATAATTGACAGGTAAGACCCACCTACTGATAAATAATTGATATTCAGGGACAGCCTTAAATAAGAACCCATCACGGACCTGATCAAACATGAATCTTAATATGTATGTCTAATCCCAATATGGCTTATGTGGTGACAGTCTTTGCAGAGAACATATTAGTAAAGAGCAAGAAGGTCTTTATTCATAAAGAGCCAGAAGTCTAGCTATGGAAATGCACATGCACAGCCTTTAAGGACAAAGGAGCAAATAAGTGATTATTTGATTCCAGCAAGAAATGCAACCAGAATTGAGGTGGAATTACCAAGGAGAGACTCATGACTGATTTGGCAACTATTATGAGAATGGTCTAACACAATCTTCTGGCTGAATTTCTTTATGTCTTTTTAGAATGCATTCCATAGCCAGCTTTAAGGACCCCTGTGGTTCCTGTGTTCTATTTATTTTGAAAACCATATTCCCTGATCATTCCCTGTAAACAAAAAAAAAATCAGTTTGTAACTAGGTCATCCTGTGGACTTCTTCCCTAGTCATGCCCACTGTCTGGGGGAACTTCTTCCACCTTGTAGAAGTACTTTTTTTTTTTTTTTTTCTTGCCAGAGTTTATGGTGCCCTCATGATATCCTGGGTATCTATTGGGATAGCCTTTCCTGTGCAAGGTTTCTTAGGCCTGGGACATTCAGGTGTTCTAGTAAATTAGATAAAGATCCCAAAAGAACTCCCTGAAGGTACTCAGAAGTTATATAATAATCTTTTATAGTCACACACTTCTTTAAAATTTAAAGTGTTTTATTTTCTCACTTGGACCTCAGAATAACTTGTGAAAGTATATTATTATTAACCTCATTTTACAGTTAAAAAATAGAAACGCAGGTTACTAGAGTGTCCCAAACTTTTGCAGCCAGTAACTGGTACAGCCAAGACTCAGATATTTTCTCTACTGTATGGTCCCAGGCTCTGTGCAATTTAGGATGGTGCTGGTCTCCTTGTGCTGTGCAGACTGGTAGTTGAACAAGAAAGACAGGAGAAAGTGTGGGCCGGACAGTGTAAAGGATGATAGCTAACACAAAGTGGTTCTTCCAGTCTCACTTAACCCCACTTCACATCATGGTATCTGCTGCATGGCAGATTTAAAATTTAGAACATTTTTTTGTTTGTTTGTTTGATAAATAGGAAGTGCTAGATGAAGCATTAAGGAGAATGAAAATTTGCATTTGATCAGGTTTCCTTTGGATATGAAGATGGCTTTTTTAATTGCTGGTGAGAAAATGAGAAAGTAAGTCACAATGTCCTGCTGCTGGCCTCACCTAGATCTTATGTGAATTGTGATTACAAGAGTGGGTGACTTTTTTTTCTCCTTAAAGAAATGTGCCTTCTTCCTCATTGGTCATGTGATTCTCACGTATGTTACAGTTAAAAACATACTCTCCAGCATGCTTCCTCCAGAGAAATGGCACCAATAGCAAGGAAGACACTTCAGAGCAGGAGCGGCCTAGTGTGAATTTTATGAACACCTGAGTGGATAGAAAAACGATTTCAGTTTCCTTATATGTGAAGTAGGGACAATGGTATCTAGCTTGCACATCTTTGAAGATTAGAGATTTCTTATTAAGGCCCCAGCACTACTCCTAGCCAACACAGTTCAGTGCCTCGCAGATCCTAGTACTATTAATGAGGAAGGTGGTCTTTAAAGAAAGTATGCTAGTTTATCAACAGAAAGTAGTAATTAAACACAAAGAATTAAATTGTGGCTGTTTTCTGTGCAAAGACCAATCTTGAAATTCTATCAAATAGGGCAAAGTAAAGAAAGAGGTCATAAGATTTATACCGCAGTTTAGCAAAAGTTTAGTTTATTATGCCCCCAAATTTCACTCTCCTGAAACTCACACCTTTGTGTACCCTTTCATAGAATAATGAACTAATAAAAATGATGGGTACTGAGCTAGGCATTATACCTTAGCTTTGTGTCTTTGGACATGCCTTTCCCCCTCTCATTTCCATATCCATAAAATTGTGATTCAACAACATTGTGCAAATGTTTGAGACCTTTATGCCAGGCACTGTTTTTAAATGCTTGGGATATAGCAGGCAGTGGGGAAAAATAAACAAACAACAACAACAAAATATATATATATAGGGTGTGGGGGTGTATATATATGTATGTATATATATATATATATATATGTATATATATGTATATATACATATATATATATTGCATGATAATTGTATGAAAAGTATTAGAGAAAGAGAATGGCAGATAAAATCATGAGGGTAGAAATGGAGTTACATTTTGAAAAGTATTGTGAGGGTAGTTTTTTCAACAAGATGCTGATATCTGAATAAAGATCAGAGGAGGAGAAGGAACAAACCTTGCCTGTATCTTACAGAAGAGTGTTCTAGGCAAATGGAATAGTTAAGTACTAAGATCTTGCATTTTGAGCATTATGAGGCTCAGTGAACAAGAGAGAAATTAGAAGTATTGAGGCCTAGACCATAAGACCTTGATATCTTTGACTTTACAAAGACAAGACCCACTGGAGGATTATGATACGAAAAGTTTATTTACCAGAATCATTCCAACCTTGGCTTAAGAATAAAGTGGCTAAAGTGGTAAGCAAGGGAAATAGTTAGGAAAAGCTATTGTAGCAATCCAGAAAGTGGTTCTGTCCAAGGTGATAAGAGTGGAGAAGGTGAGAAGAAATTGCATACTGGATATGTTCTGTGGATGTTGCTGACAAGATATTATATAATGGCAGATTGGATGTTGAGTCAGAACAGGTGTAGCATAAGATTCTGGTTATTTAAATGGTAGGAAGAATTATGTTGCCAATAACTGAAATGAACACTGTGGGAAGAGCAGGTTTGATGGAAGGTTTGATGGAGTTAATCATAGAGCTCTTGCTCTCTCTGAAGTTTTGGAAAAGTTGATAAGAAAGGTTTATTGATGCTTAGATCATCCTCTAAATGTCATGAGGTCTTTGTGACCATAACACTTGTAAGAACATGAAGTGGAATCTAGATGGAAGTTCATTGAAAGAATTAATGGTTGCAACTCATTGAGGTGTGTTTGTGTAGGGATCTGTGACAGTGTACCCAGTGAACACTTAGAAGTTATTTGAATGTGTGTTAACATTGGTAGTGGGTTTATAGTTCACAATGGAAAAAGTAGTGACCAAGAAGACACAAAATGATTTGGAGGGTATTATTTTGATCTGCTTAAAAAATTCTGTGTCTACTTTAAAGTAGGCAGGAAAAATGTGCTCAATTATAAAAATCCATGGATCAACTGCTTATATTTAAAACTAATTTAGTTAAAATTACTGAGTTTTAAACTATGCATTTTTCTGAAGGTGTCTTATGAGCCCTGTCATAATGATACCATTTCTTCTTGTCTTTATTCTCATTACTGTAATGAAAGAAGAATTGAAATTTTAGGCTAATGCAGTGAATTATTTTATATAGTAACATATATAGCTAACCTTTTACTTAGATTTTCTATACTATAGCTATAAGATAACTCTATGAATTATTAGAGGAGAAAATTATGATATTAGAGGAAGTGACATAAATATGCTGTTCTTTATCAGAACAATGATTGTATATTTCTTTATAGTTATTTTGTTTTATGGAAGCAAATAACTTAAGAGTGCCTCTGGCCCAGGAGACCCTGAAGAGTGAAAAAAAGGGAGGTGAGAAAGGAGGTAGGGTCTTCCTGGATGGACAGATATCCCTGTTCGTAGCTTCCCAAGAGCCAGCACATCTCCATAGTCCCACTTACTCTGAGTTTCCAATGTTAGCAAGAATGCCTTATTTGGATTGAGCAAAAACTGTTCTGCCTTTAATGGTGAGGAGAAAAATGGCTCTAAGCCATATTTTGGAAATTTGTTGACTGTAATTAAGCCTTCGTGGGAGTCCCCAAGGTTTACTTACCTATAATTGAAAAAATGCAAATGAAAATAGTTAATCAGTGGACTGGCTGACTATGAAGTGCTACTACCTACCTAAATAAATTAAAAATGAAGACACAAATATGTCCAGTTGAGAAAGTTACCTGAGAGCCAACTGGTAGATTTCTCAGCAAAGCTGTGGAGATTTTTTTTTTTTTTCTTACTCTGACTGTGATTGCCATGTCTTTCTGCTAAGGCCTTTGCCAATTTAATCTTGAGCCATTACATACAGATGTCTTAACAACTGGCCTTCCGCGCTGGGAGCGCACCAGCTGGTTCTCTGGCATCACTTAAGGAAGCCATGAAGGAAAGATAACAGACCTCTTGTCTTCCTTTCTATCATGATTGATCCACTACTTAGAGCTATAAAATATTTGCTTTTCAAAATCCTAGAATCAAAAGGGAATCCCCCTGGAATTAAGTAACTCTCTAGAAGTTAGCCCCTAGAAATTCAGCAATCACTTATCGAGTATCAGTACATGTTCTCAGTTTAACCATTCCAATGCACTTTTTTAAATGATAAAACAAGCCTGTGAGGGCCATTTGCACCTCAGACACCATACTTGTTAATATAGATAGGTAATTTTTAATCACGTGACTTAAAATCATCCCCCAAACACTTTGCATTTCTGTTATTACTTGTGTCTTTTCCTTACTCGTTTCATTAATTAGTGCAACGTAAAGAGAAGTGCACTTTTATCCCTAAAAGTTAGCTATGGGATTTAAAAGAGTACATGCAGCATTATTCTGGATGAAAGTATTTGCCAGTAGTTTGATAGGTAGTGATAAAAACAATGTAATTATACAAATTTAAATATAGAAGTAGAGGTACAAATGGATGACGTATCTGTACTATAAAATGAATCGAGTTGCTTTTGACAGCTCCATCAAAATGGTACCTTTTGGATGAGGGAGGTAAATAAGCTTCTTTTCTCTGCCATTTAGCAGATTCTGGGGAAGCAAAGTATGGCAATTGATTAGTGATGTCTGTCGTGGATATTGTTAGAGTGGCAAACTGTTGCCCTCCACAGTCACTGTCTTAAGAGGAAGGAATCCAGCTTTGCCAACTTAGTTCCCTGTTAATGTTTGATGAAGAAGAGTGAATAGACTCAAATGAGAGCTAGCCATAAAGGAAATGTCTGTTTTTCCAAGTATATAAACATCCTGAGATGACTTAAGTGGGGAAAGATGCAATTAGGCTGAACTTTTTTTCACGATGTCTTTGTTTGCTTGAGTTATTTATTACTCTGGATTTGCCAGAGTTTTTCTAAAAAGCGTTATTTATATAGACACTGGGAAAAGTACGCAGATATTTCAAGGTATTTCAAATATATCACAGTTTCTAAGGAGATCAAATATCTCTTCAAAGCCTCATGGATTTTTTTAAACATGAAATGTTTTTGGTGAATAATAGGCTCCAATGCTCTGGGTTTCTAACCTCCAATTCATTAACAGCAAAGCTGACTTGTAGCAAAATCTTTTTCTTTTTTTTTTCTTTTTCCCTGCAAGCAATTTGTGACTCCGTTAAGGGAGATAACAGTTTAAATATAAGTAAATGACCAGCTTCAGTGAAAAGATTCCAATTGTCTCAAGGTATTGGCTTTCAATTTATTGTCAATTCTTCTATCACAACTTCTACCTCTGAAAACCAAATGTGTGTAGGGTAGCCCCATTAAAATACTTATGTGTTAAAGCTATGTTAATCCCATTTAATATCTTACAATAGGCTAAAACAGACTTTACCCATACTTGGGGAACCATTTTAGCATCCTCAAAATCATTAGTGTTATTAGCTCTGACTTGAGATAATGAAAATAAAATAACAGTGGCCCATTTGGGTACCTTCTTGAGGCATGTCTAAGCCTTTTGAAGTAATCGAAGCAATTTCTCAGTTTTTCTATTTCAAAATCACCTTCCAAACGGATTTGGTTCATTTTATTCTATTTAGTTAAATGTGTAGTTCCAGGACATTTGCATTATTTTTAATCCAGTGACAGATTGCTTTGTACTTTAGATTTTCATGAATGGCCATTTATATTTTCATTAATTTTTGGTGCTAGATAATCAGCTGTTTTGAATAGACTTGCAGCCTGAAAATGAATCACTCTATATGCCTATTGCAAATGGATGAATACAGAATGAACAGGCAAATCCTAATTTTCTTCTCCCAAAAATTAACATTCTAAAACATTTACTATGTCATATGCACTATGTTCCTCACTCATTTTATATTATTTCACACTTTTGACAACTCTGGGGGTTTTTTTGTTTGTTTGTTTTGTTTTGTTTTGTTTTTTTAAGCAAGCTGCAAGCTGTTAAACCTAACTTTATTTGTTTTATTGTTGGTTGACCCCAGGAAATTAACCATTATATGAAGGGTAAAAGACTGCTGATAGCTCAACTATACCCTAGATGGCCAGGGCTACTTTCTATTCAAATAAAATATTTCTTGATGATGTTATGTAAAAGAATATTGATTTTTGATCTTGAAAGTATTATTCTGAGAAAATTTTTAAGAAATTTATTGGACTTTGGACCTGGGAAGAGAATATGGATTTAATATTTCACTCAGCATTTTTCTTTTTATAAAAAACACTAAGGAATATTAAGGGAAGAGCAAATCAGGCAGAAATGGACATACAGTAAGTACCTCTAGTGGGCAGAACATTGTTTATGAAACAACTAAGAAGATCAATGGACGCTACATGATTTTAAACATCTAGCTCCCGAAGATTTAGTCCCATAATTTTAATTGTTCCTTCAATAACTCCACCTAGATGTCACACAGATACCTCAAACTTAGTATGTCCAAATTTGAACTCAGATTGTAGCACCTTAGTGTATTAAGTAGGAATTTGAAAATTGTCCTTCTTTACCACTCCTAACTATCTAGTCACAAATAACCTCTTATTCATAACAATTTGGATCATGCCTACCACTAGGCTTTTTTCTTGCCTTATCCTTACCTGACTCATGATTGATCTATGTGTCTATTTTTCTCATTGTACTGTGATTTTTGTGTAGTTCAGCATGCCTGTCTATTTATGTCTGTATACCCAACACTCATGTGCAGTGTTTGGCACAAAGTAGATATTCTGTCAGTGTCTGAAGACTTACTTGGATAGATGAAATGTGAAGGTAGGGAAAAGGAGGGATAAACTGGTGGATAAAGAATAGGTAAGAATTCACCATTGCCAGGAAGGCTATGTTAACCAGTGTGATATAAAC